>NTHP01000952.1:69879-80650 GCA_003416845.1 Oplegnathus fasciatus | reverse complement strand
CGACGGCAGAGCGGCTGTGTTGGCAGTCTGCTGTGGTTCAGGCAGGGATGCATCGTGCAGAGGCCTGTACTACGAAGCGAGTTCAACATACCCAGGGTATCTTTTCGTTATCTGGCTTCACTTAACCTAACAAAGGCAATCCCGCTAAGCGGTCCTACGATGCTGGTTATCAACTCGGTAAGTCAACCCAGGGTTTCCCAATCCAGCTATGAGCGCATTCATATAAAAGGGGCAGTGTTTGCAGCATCTGACCAATCAAAATCATGTTCTAAACTAGATATAAAAACATAATTCAAAGCAGTCAGTAGGCTGACTTTCATATCTTATAAGTACAACAAGTACAAGACTTCAGTGCTTCAGTCTCTGTTGTAGGATGATATCAGATTAAAGAACAATGAAATGGTTTTGATATTGCTTAGGAAAAAACATGAAATGACCAAAGTCAAACATACAGCTCAAGAAGCTGACACAGATCAGCCAGTCCCTCAGACCAGAATCTAGATCTCATATAAAACATCATCAGGGAAAGTCAAAGGGCTGCTGGTCTCTGCACAGAAGAGACCCTCCCACGATCCGAGCTCCACAGGATCTTCTATGATTGGCGATGACATTTTCCAAGAGAACTGATTGGTCAGCAGGTGGCACTTTTATACGAGTAAATCTCTTATCTCAAACCTTCACAGAATAAGTTACCATGGTGATGTACCCCGGTAAGAAGTGAACCACTGTTGTAGTCCTGAAAACCCAGGGTTAACCCTGAAGTTACCTCGCTAACCTCAAATCCTGCTTCATAGTACAGGCCTCTGGTCCCATTCTGGTTCCAGTTTGACCAGAGCTGTGGGAGCATGTCTCCAGTAGAGGGCGCTGTGCTCTCACCACCTGAACAAACTTCATACACCTTCAATCCATCATGAGAGCTCACGGTCATTATACAGTATATCTACATATATACACTCAGTTGCCAGTAAATTAGGTACACCTGTCTAAAACTACCACAGTCTGAAACAACAGTCCTGAAATAAATCCTACCTTCACGAAGCTTCTGACTGTATTACATCATACTGAGAGCTGTTTCTGTCATTTAGTCAACCCTCATTGGTATAAATGTGGTGGACAAAGTAAGGGCTGGTGTTTTCAACTACATTAGTTTTAGCTTGGCAACTGATTATATACAGTGTATATAGCGTAATATATATATATATATATATATATATATTACAACAGGACAGGTGGACTGTAGAGAATACTGACGGCTTACAGTCTTCATCCAGTCTGAGCCTCCAACACAATATTACAACTCACCTGTAAACTAATAATAACATATGATCATGTGACAATATTTGTATTAAAATCACACATTCTTCTACAAATTAAACTTTTTTTCTCTCATCTATCAGTAGAAAATGTTGGAAGATAGAAAAAAAGAAAAAGAAGAGGAGGAGGAAGAGGAGGAAGTGACATGTCAGCCCCTCCCCCCTCCTCCCTCCACTGTTGCCGTGGAGACGATGATGTCACTGAGGAGGCAGGACCTGGTGTGCATTGTGTGCTTCGGCAGCTACGACCTGGTGACGAGGTTGCCGCGGCGACTACACTGTGGCCACGCCTTCTGCCAGGCATGTCTGAAGAGACTGGACACGGTCATCAACGAACAGGTGACGGATGACATCATCAACACTCACCTTACAGTCAAACTAACATGTTGTAATTCACATGAAACGAATGAACGTTTAACTGTTGAATCACTGGAAACAGTTGAAGTGTCAGCTGAAGTTCAAGCATTGAAAGGAGTTGAAGTGTCAGCTGAAGTGGAAGTCCTGAAAGACTTAATAGTGCCAGTTGAGGTGAATAAACTGAAAGACGATGTCAGTTGAAGTGTCAGTTGAGGTGAGATCACTGAAATCACATGAACTGTTAAAGGAAAAGATCTGAAAGCAGTTCAAGTGTCAGATGAAATGTGAGTGATGAAAGCAGTTGAAATTTTAAGTGGAAGTTAATGAGTCAGATGCTTTGAGGGTTTGTCTCCTCCCCTCTCCTCCCCCCAGGTGTGGATCCCGTGTCCTCAGTGTCGACAGAACACGCCTCGGCCCAGAGGTGGAGCAGCAGGTCTGGACTTGGATTTGGCTTCCTTCCTGGGAGTGAAGGCCCAGCAGACCTGCACCTCCTCCTGCTCCCTGTCTTCCTGGAGCTCCGGCCGCAGGGAGGGGGCGCCAGCCACAGATGTGGCCCAGGACGGGAAGCTGTGGCTGGGGAAGGAGGTAACTGATGACGGCTGGTCACACGGAGGTCTGGCTGAGCCACGCTTCCATCGCTACGGCAACTGTTGCCCGCCGCCGTCCTATTGGCTGTGCTGCTGGCTGTGCTGCCCGGGGCGGGGCTAGGACTGACCAATGAGTGTGCTGACTTTAGTTGTCCTTTCATGTAAAGGTATTCTGCTCTGACTGATGATGTAAAAACTTTACTTTGTTTAAACATAATAAACATGTGATGTGTTACTGAAGTCCTGAATTTAATCTCATTTAGAATTCAAATAAAAAACAACCAGCAGAAGATATGAGAAGATATAATGTGAATTATTGTTTAATACTGTATTAATTGAAATATTATATATTGTGTAATATATTATTATAGATAACATCAGTGGCAGAAGAAGTACTCATGCATTCAACATCAAAACAACACTGTAAAAGTACTCAGTTACAAGTAAAAGTCCTGCATTGGAAACCAAGTATCAAAAGTAAAAGTACGTATTATACAAAAAAAGGCTACAAGTTAAATCAAAATTTGTACGGAATACATGAGTAATTGTTCTAACATATAATATAATATGAATTGTTATCAAAAGTGGAATATGGACAAAGTTGCCGAGAAAGAAACATTTACTCATAATTACATATTTTACAAAAGTAGAGAAGCTGAACAAACAATACAGTTAGCATCCAGGTGTCAACTTTTCTTTTTCTTGGTCACAGTTTAACACCCACAAAAAAGGAAGAATTCATTAATATTCATCATCATTGTTGCTTTCTGACCAATCACAGGAATCCTGTTGGGTTTCCACCAATCAGCTGCTTCAGATTCATGTGCTAGCTGATGCTTGGTTCAAAAGAGAAACAGAAAAACAACTGAATAATAAAGCTTCAAACATTCAAACTGTTTCAGTGGACGGAGGAACGTTTTATTTCGCTTTGTGTACATTTGAATCTTTCACAGAATGTTTGAAAATATAAAATTAGTTTGTTGCATGATGCGTCTGTTAAATGTTTTTGGTGTTTTTAAAGGAATATTTTAGTTTGTTGATTCTGTTTCTGGGCGAGCAACATAGATACAGAACACAAAAAGGGAGAGAGAGAGAGGTTTGGCATTTTCCCCTTCATGAGGCACAAGGCATTCTGGGAGTTTGTCATAAAAAATAAACAACAGGAGGAGGAGGAGGAGGAGTCTGGCCCGTGTCTGCAGCTCAGCCAATCAGAGGCTGCCGAGTCCTTCTCCTACTCTGATTCGCTGTCCCGGCTGCAGGTTGAACCCAAAGTCTTTTGGCGCTTCGAACAGCAGAACGATGGTGGAGCCGAGGTTAAACTCCCCCACTGCCGCCCCCTTCTGTAAAGCCACACCCCCTCCGTCAACTGAAACCACGCCCACTTCACCTGTCGCCTTCAACACCTGGTCGCCGATGGCAACGTAGCTGCGGTCATGGAAGGAGCCTTTACTGTAGCGAGGAGCGTTGGTCTGAAGCTCCTGAAGACGAAACACAAGAATTAAAAACCTAATGAGAATAATATTAACACAAACTTATTATATATTTAACTACCAAAGGAAATATTTATCTAATTAATTACTGAGATTGACAGACTGATTGTGAAATACAAAAGAAAAAGAACAAAAAAGGTAAAATGAAAAAGAATCTCAAAATTAGAACAAAAAACAAAAAGATTACTTTTTAATTCTTAATGGAAAAACTTTTTTTAAAATTAAAACTTATTCTATATTGCATTTAAAACTTACCTACAACTTTTACAAATAAAATCTAATATTTTCCTAAAAAAATTGAATAATTTCCTAAAATAACCCTAATTTTCTAATTATTTTTCTAATAATTACCAAAAAAAATCCAAATAGTTTTTTAATTAAAACAAAACAAATGAAAAAACTTAAACTGTCCTGATAATTTCCTAAAGTTTCCCTACAATTTACTAAAAGTTTCCTCATACATTCCCTAAAAAGGGTTTCATAGTTTCCTAAATGTTTCCAATATGTATGCGTAAAAGAAAACAGAGAGCACAGCTGCTGCAACCTGATAAACTACCTGATACAAAGTTCTACTAAAATAGAAATACTAAAAACTTAAGTCCTCCTCACCTGGTCGAAGTAAACCCTGATGGACCCGACGTTTGTGGCTCCAACCGCCGTTAACGAGAAGAAGCCGTGCTGCCATTGGCCGGTGAGCGCCACACGCTCGTTAAGGCAGAAGAGCTCTTTGACCAAACGAGCCACGCCCGGGTTAACCGACATTAGTGAGCCTACCGAGGAGAGAGAGAGAGAGATGAAGAGCAGGTAGAAAGCTGAAATCAGACAGGTGAACAGATGAACAGACTCTCACCTGGGAAGTGACGTCGAAGCTCTACCCTCCAGTCTGTGGGCGAATGGAAACAGTGATAGTCACCTGGAGCGAGGTAGACCACGACATGGAACAGGTCGTTATCAGGAGACGACAGGAGGAGGTCCCTGAAGGACGACGAGTCTAAAGAGAGAGAGAGACATGAGGACGGAATCAGTCTTCAACAGCTTGTCGACCCAAGAAGTTCTCTTATTCAAGACCACAGAGTCCCAAATCAAGACCAACAAGTCCCAAATCAAGACTAATAAGTCCTAAATAAAGACCAACAAATCCCAAATCAAGACCAACAAGTCCCAAATTAAGACCATCAGGTCTCAAATCAAAACCAACAAGTCATGAGTCAAGACCAACAAGTCCAGAGTCAAGACCACTAAGTCCTAAACCAAGACCAACAAGTCCCAAATCAAGAAAAACATGTTCCAAATCAAGACCAACAAGTCCCAAATTAAGAAAAACAAGTCCTAAATCAAGACCAACAACTCCCAAATAAAGACCAACAGGTCTCAAATCAAGACCAACAAGTCCTAAGTCAAGACCAACAAGTCCCAAATCAAGACAAATAGGAGGGTTTAATTCTGGTTGTTTAGGGTTTAGTTCTGGTTATTCGGGGTACAGCGTTGTCGTGAGTCCTAAATCAAAACAGGTAAGCCCCAAGTTAAAAACAACAGGTCCCAAGTCAACACAGGTAAGTCTCAAGGCCCAGGCCAAGAAAGGTAAGTCCCAAGTCAGGACAGGTTGAGTCCCAAATCAAGAAAGGTAAGTCCCAAATCAAGAAAGGTATCCCAAGTCAAGTCCAAGATCTAAATGTTGTGTCTTGAGTCCAGAGTAGGTCATCATGCACACCCTTTACTAAATTTGAGTTACTGTTAGTAAACTTACACAAATCATGAATATTTTTGGAAATATTTTTTTTCTTTCTTTGTTGTCTAATGTGTCTCTGACAGGTTTATCATCGATTTGTTATGTCACGTAGGTTGGGGTAGAGTGGGCATCATCTTACCATTGCCCTGCCTCTTCTGTGGACCCAGGAAGTTTTCCAGACTGTAGGTGACCCCCTTCACCTGCTCCACCTCCGAGTTCTTTACCCGACCAAAGTGGAGGATCCTCCCATCAGCCGGAGAGATCTGACAGAGAAAAGAGACAAAATTCAAACCTGGAACAATAAAATCCACCATTTCATAACTAATAACTTCTGATGATAAAACTATAGATTTCAATGAAATTGAAGTTTTGTTCCTGCAGAACAGTTTGACTCTGATACCCCATGAGATAAACTGTCTGACCTGCTGGACCTACATCGGACCTCTAATATTTTTATTATTATCATCATTATAAATTATTGTCACGGATTTGTTACTATACTTAATTGTATTTCTTTAACAGTGCCCCAAAAATTTAATTCATTCATTCATTCATTTTAAATTAACTGTAAATCTAAATCCCACACATCACTGGCCAAACTCAAGCCACCATCATGCCTTGTGTCTCACTGTGCCTGACAACTAAAAACACACCATTGATCATTTTTTACAGTATATTCACTCAAAAAAACGGGAGATGGAGTATTCAAAGTTTCATGCACAAAAAGAAGAAGAAAAAAAATCGGAAATGGAAAAAGATGAAGGGATGAACTAATGGAGAGAAAGCTGAAAACTGTAAAACAAACTGACAGGAAGTGATGGAGGACCCAAATCAAGACCAGCAGATCCAACCTCTAATCTTGTCTTTCGAGTCCTAATAGTTACCAAATTGAATGCCAATTAAAAATTTGAAAGAGCTGAAAGAGTAACAGTTTAGTGAATGTACAGAAATAAATGTATATTTATTGCTTTTAAATAAATCATTTAAAGAAAGACAACAAAAAAATGAAAAAGTAAAAGAAATATAAAAAAAATAAAAACCTTGATCTGGAAAAGAAAAAGGAAAGAGAAACAAAGAGGAGGATAAAAATATAAGAAGAAGAACAAAAAGAAGAGGAGGAGGAGTGTTACCAGACAGGAGGAGGCGCAGAGCGGTCGGACTGCAGGTTTTAGACGCCGACGGAAAAACTCCCCCAGATTCCTGTAGTGATGTAAATCCTCCACCGCTGCCTCCTATTGGACGATACAGAGAAATGAAGAAAAGAACTGAAGAAAAAACAAAATAGAACAACATAATATTTATATTTAAATAAGAATAAAAACACCACAAGAAGCAAAAACATCAAAAATAACTGAACCACTTCTGTTGGTGGAGGTCTGGATCAGTACAGGTGGACCATGCTGACATGTTGGGCTGGGCTTACTGGGTTTACTGGGCTTTAGTATTCATGTTTCATTTCTCTCTCTGTATGTTGGAGATCTGCCTGAAGGTTTGTGTAACAGTGAAATCCTGAACATTTTTACAGCTCCAAGCTTGAACGCACCTCCTTAAAGGGATACTTTGAAGTGGGGTTGTATGAGGTACTTATCCATAGTCAGTGTTTTACCTACAGTAGATGGCGGTCGGCGCGCTCCCAGTTTGGAGAAGCAGGCCGGAGTACCGGTGTTGTATTGAAGTCTGTTCCCTGTCGAGATGTGTTTTCCTCCCTGTCAGAATTGTGTTTCCGGCAGTGCTGCCTCCCGACTGGTTGCGGTTAGTGTTAAGGTTGGGTGCAGATTAAGGTAAGGGGAAACACATCTCGACGGGGGAGCAGACTTCGACACAACACCAGCACGGAAGCTAAACAAAGTACTGCTGTGGACGGGGTCAGCAGTAAAACGTATTTTAGCCACCTAAAAAAAAGCCCACGTAAAACCAATCAATATCAGTTTAAGTGTTCGCCATATTTAGAATATTTTCACCGCTTTACCTTGCTACCAGACAGCCCTTTCCTTTGGCACTACATTTTCTCAACCGTAGAACTTCCGTATTCCTACTCATGTCGCGCTCTGTATTATGCCGCAGATCAGCTGTTTGGGTCGGCGGTTTATGGAAGAGACAACACATACAAGAAAATAAAGTATACAGAAGAAGAACTTTTGCAGATGGAGACTGAACGGGCCGAAAGAGAGAATAGGCGTAGGAATATGGAAGTTCTACGGTTGAAAAACACTGACTATGGAAAAGTACCTCATACAATCCCACTTCAAAAAATCCTAACTATCCCTTTAAGAAATTCCAAAAGTGCATTTGAACTCAACCACAACCACCGTAACACTGTAGACGAGCTTACAGGTGGAAGGGTGAACTTGACGTTGGCCCGTAGGACTGTACCAGGTTACAGATGTTTCACAGATTTTTCACTGGAAAAGGTAAAATAAGTTCTGGTGTAATGAATTCTATAAACGGGACCAGGATCAATAGATGGTATAATAAAGTGACTGTGAGTGTGAATTAATGTTTTTATTTCTCCTTCAGTGTTAGTGATGAACTGTACCTGAACACATCCAACTCTGCATGTCGTTGTTCTACATTTCACTTTTTCTGTTCAATTCAAAATGTTATACAAAAAGAAAAGTTACAATAAATAAATAAATAAATAAAAAGTAAAAAATCAAAGTTTGTCCTGACCTGCATGTTGACTCCGAAGGTCCAGATGTAGAGGGAGTAGACAGGTTTTCGTAGCCAGGTGGGGAGCTCCACCCCATTCAGACGACCCCAGGCCCGAGAGAGGAGGCGAGTCGGGAAGGAGTGGTACAACGCCACCTGCGGCACCAAACAGGTAACTACATGTTAGCCATTATTATCTGGTGTATATAAGAAGAATGTTACTGGAATATTTTATTTATCTGTTCAAGAAAATTCAACTGCTGAAGAAAGTGAAGGAGGCAGTGAAAGAGGAGAGACGGTCTGAAGTAAAAGTAGAAAAGGATGAAGAGAAGAAGACAGGAGAGAAAATAAAGTAAATCATAAAAGAGGAGAAACTGGTTTTAATGAATACGATCATTATTACTGTCACTAGTGCAGTTTTCAGAGGGCACATGAACGCAGCACAGAGCTGCTGTCTTCATTAGCTGAGATCTGTTTATACAGGTCACACTGATTTCTTTACTTTGTCTTTCTTTTCTTATATCATCAGCATTATCTTTGTTTTCATGAGTGTTGGGGGAAGGAGTTCAGTGTTCCTGTTATCTGATGATGTCATGTGACATTTAGGTTCTAGTGTTTGATGTTGTATTGAGTAGCTTGTTACCTGGATGCTAAAACACCTGAGATTCAGTGTCCTTAACAACGAGTGTGAGGCGCGCTTGTCTATATGAGTTAGAATCATAACATTAGTTTATATGTTTCATATCTAAACACCATATTAAATCTATAGGCCCCAGACTACCTTACCCCTGGTCTAGCTCTAGCTATGGTGGCTAAGCTAACATTAGATAGTTGAGCAACTGGAGCACGAGCAGTTTGTGGTGCTGAGTTGTAGCGTTCAGCGAGAGAGAGCTCATTATACTGACGAGGAGAAAACTCCTTGCTTCAGCTCTGTGGTGAAACTTTCATTTCAGCCTTTGGGACAAACTGCATCACCTGACCAGTAGATTTGTCCAGTGTGGAGGTGGTGTTCAGAGAGGCGGGTGGTGTTGGTGGTGGTCTGTGGCTCTCTGTGTGTGTTTACACTATTTCTGCTTTTCAAAAATCAACACTAAATAAATCAGAACGTGAACATGAACATGAATGAGAATATGAATGAAAACATGAACAGATTATGAGTCAAAGTCAACAGTCCTGAACTTCTAACAACCAATCTGCTCAGATTTCTGGTGTTTTCAAACCCGCAGTAACTGATTTTTTCTCAAACTCAACATGTGATGTATTATCATTTTGTAAAGTACTTGAGACATCCAGCAGACACAGAGCAACATGATCATCCCAGTGACAGAGCTAATAATCATTGATGGGGTTCCTCAAGGTTCTAGTCTTGATCCTTTATATTTTACATCTATGTGCTGATATGTAGCTGGTTTGTGAGCGTCTGCTGTGTGCTGCTGAGCAGGTAGCGTACAGTGCCTTTTTACAGGTTTTATTCTGAAAACAGCTGAGACTGAACCAGACAGGAAATTTGCCATTAACCCAATACTAGGAACTAAAGAGGTGAAAAGCTCTGTAGAGCGGCAGAGATGGAGACGCATCACTACCACAGACATTTGATCTATTATCAACAGAGAAACCTGAGGTACTTTCAGTTTTTTTTGATCAACAGAGAAATATTGAT
Organism: Oplegnathus fasciatus; assembly: GCA_003416845.1. Classification (NCBI taxonomy): domain Eukaryota; kingdom Metazoa; phylum Chordata; class Actinopteri; order Centrarchiformes; family Oplegnathidae; genus Oplegnathus; species Oplegnathus fasciatus. The sequence continues at coordinate 70,865 of NTHP01000952.1, read as the reverse complement.
CATAGATGCTTCAAAGAGGAGGTGATGGTAAAGGAGGATATAAAAGACAAAATGAAGAAAATGGAGGAAAAATAAAATAACAAAACAAAAGAAGAAGTATAGAAGACAAAATGAGCATGTATAAATATAAGGTCGTTCCCCTCCCTCCCCATTTCACTTTGTCCAATCAGAAGCCAGCCGACAGCTGCTCTTACCCGATTGGCCAGCGGCCGCAGAGTGCTCACGGACAGAATGTAGCAGAGGAAGGCGACTGGCCGACGGCGCCAAGGGGCGGGGCGACACACGCCACCACTGAGCGCATTCAGACGGCGACGGAGAGCCAGGCGAGGCACCTGGAGCCTGATTATGATAATGAGATTTCATGAGATTGAATGGTTCCATGAGAGTGTGAGGGGGGAGGGAGGGATGAAGGAGGGAGGAGAAATAAATCAGTAAACTGAGGGAGGAGACAGAAGGAAAAACTAAAACTGACGGAAAATTTACCAAAAAACAAAAAGCAGAACAAAAGATGGATAAAACCCTCCTGATCTGTCAGACTGATTCAAAGTTTATCTGCACACTTTTTATAATAAAAGGACCAATCCCAGTAAATCTCTCGTTCTTACATCACTAACAACTCGAGTCTGACCAGAGGTCACATGACCGGTGACTCGAGTCTGACCTGAGGTCACATCTCGAGTCTGACAAGAGGTCACATCTTGAGTCTGACCAGAGGTCACATGACCGGCGGCTCGAGTCTGACCAGAGGTCACATGACCGGTGNGAGTCTGACCAGAGGTCACATGACCGGCGGCTCGAGTCTGACCAGAGGTCACATGACCGGTGGCTCAAGTCTGACCTGAGGTCACATGGCCGGTGGCTCAAGTCTGACCAGAGGTCACATCTTGAGTCTGACCAGAGGTTACATCTCCAGTCTGACAAGAGGTCACATGACTGGTGGCTCGAGTCTGAACAGAGGTCACATGACCGGTGACTCGAGTCTGACC
>NTHP01000952.1:59119-69726 GCA_003416845.1 Oplegnathus fasciatus | reverse complement strand
GGCTCGAGTCTGACCAGAGGTCACATGACCGGTGGCTCGAGTCTGACCTGAGGTCACATGACCGGTGACCTCCAGATGGAGGTGAAGAAATGCAAAGAACTGAAAAACAAAAATGTAAAACAAAAAGACAAATAAAAAACAACTGAAAGAGTAAAAGATTTTAAAAAAAGGAAACAGACGACAGGAAGAGAGAAACATACAGGAGGTAAAAACACAGAGGAATAAAAGAGGAATAAAAACACAGAGGAATAAAAGGAATAAAAACACGGAGAAATAAAAGAGGAAAAAAACACAGAGAAATAAAAGGAATAAAACCATAGAGGAATAAAAACATGGAGGAATAAATGGAATAAAAACACAGAGGAATAAAAGAGGAATAAAAACACTGAGGAATAAAAGGAATAAAAACACAGAGGAACAAAAACATGAAGGAATAAAAACATGGAGGAATAAAAGAGGAATAAAAACACGGAGGAATAAAACAGGAATAAAAACATGAAGGAATAAAAACACAGGAATAAAAGAGGAATAAAAACACGAAGGAATGAAATGAATAAAAACAGGAATAAAAACACGGACGAATAACAGGAATAAAATCACGGAAGAATAAAAACACGGAGGAATAAAAGGAATAAAAATGGAGGAATAAAAGAGGAATCAAAACATGGAGGAATAAAAGGAATAAAAACACGTAGGAGTAAAAGGAATAAAAACATGGAGGAATAAAAGGAATAAAAACACGAAGGAAAAAAAGAGGAATAAAAACACGGAAGAATAAAAACAGGAATAAAAGAGGAATAAAAACATGGAGGAATAAAAGAGAAAGAATAAAGGGAAGGAATAAAACATGGAGGAATAAAAGGAATAAAAACATCGAGGAATAAAAGAGGAATAAAAACACGGAGGAATAAAAACACAGGTGGACAGGTGTGGAAGGGGCGGGGCTTGTGTGTGTCTGTGGAGGGAGGGGGGAGGAGGAGGAGGAGAAGCGGACGCTAACACAGCACACAGTCGCTAACACAGCTAAGCTACAGTAAAGCTAGTAGGAATGCTAACAGTGATGCTAACGCGCTAACACAGAATATTTGAAATCGTTTTATTAACGTGTTTACAAAACATTTACATTACACAAATCTTTTATTTATATCTTTGAAATATATTTATTCAACCATTGAAAAGCTTCATTTATAGAAATGCGTGTTAGTTTGTACGTATAAGACAAAATACACTAATATATTTGTTCAGATACATAATATAACATCATGTTTGATGTATTCTTTGACCTACAATAAATTTGTTATTTTTCACATCATGAATAATTTTAACATTTATATTAATATTAAATGATTCTCATCCTAATGAATGTTCATGACCTTTTGAAGAATAATTTTACTCTCTTTTAAAACATTCCCTCTAAAATCTTTGAAACTTCTTTTTTTAAACATTCACACAAATTATTAAAAGACTAAATGATTTTATAAAATACTTTTTGAAGAAATAGAATAAGTATAAATAAGTATTTGTTGGAATTCTTTTTAAAGAGGAAGTGAACAACACCTTGTTTTAGCTTCAACACAATACAGTATTTATATTTTCCTTTTACAGAGAATATAAACGTGTTCAGATATATCATATGTCATCATACATACACTGCTAACAGCTGATTCACTTTTAGTGGAGACAGTCTGATTGATTCAACAACAGCTAACTCATCACCGCTATACTGATGACACCCAGCTGTTCTGGGTGATGCTTGTTTGAGATGAGCCAGACTGCCGTCTTGCTGAGCGCACTGCATGATGGTCAGTGATTTTGTCCGACTTGCTCTGGAGGCTCGACTGCATGAGAAATCTCGCAGGACAAAGGCGCAGTTTCTCTCCACGAGCTGCAGAAGTGAAATGCTTGATGGGAAACGAGTTGCCAACAGATGCAGCTGAGTTCATTGGGAGTTTTTACTTCGTGCTGTTGAAGACCAACGACCATGATCATTCATGATCACTATTCCACAGAGTTTGTCTACATGAACTTCAGCAGTAACTAATGGATTTAATGAGCACATTTCTGATGTCAACAGTCTAATACATTTGTTCTCCATAAATGCAAACTGGTCCAAACCCCTGATGGAACTAGTTTGTAAAAGTAAGAAGTAATTCTGCCTTTTAGACGCAGTGTGTTGATTAGTTTTTTAAATTTTAAAAACACTTGAGCTACAGTCATCTGTAGCAACGTTTTATTTCTAGCTAGTGGAGTCACGCCGACTGTGAGCTGCTCCACTTCAGGCTTTGTGATTCCTCCCCGACTGCGGTCGGCTACTCTTGTCTACTTTCGAGGTGACCCGCAACTCATCTCAATCAAGCCTACTGACTCCATGGCAACATTATACTTCCTGTTTACATCCCTCCAAAGCTTTATGGGAACTGTAGTTTCCCAAACAGAAGTCAGACAAAGACTAACAAACGCAGTAACAGTTGTCTTGATGTTGTCTGGGGGGGTCACAGGGTCAGACTGTGTAAACCTGGTTCAGAAGACAGAATCAGAGAAAGCCCTCTATATATACACTATACAGTATATAACAAAACTGAGTACATCCCTGGACTACATTGAAAACATGGGCCCCACAGTACAAACTCAGTGCAAAAGTAGTGAGTACACCTGTGATTTCCAATTAAGACTAATTGCATTAACAAGGTTATAAAAGAACTTGTGAACAAGTTTGGCCTCATGGGTTGTGTCTAATACAACAGAACAGCTTTGGGGTATTTTAAAGCGGAAGGTAGAGCAACAAAACCCCTCCAGCAAAGAGCACCTGGAAAGACTCATCTGTGAAGAAAGGCAGAACATGTGACCTGGCTACGAATGGTATCATCATCATTGTCACCAAAAATAAAGGCCAAATACTAAATATTAAAAGAATAAAAGAATCTCACTAATGAAGGGTGTTCTGACTTTTGTTGCAGTTGGTTCTTAAATGTGGACTCTTCATTATAGTTTAAACATTTCTGTTTCTCAGATTAATTAGCTTAAATGGATGGGATTTGATTTTGTTAACATTTTAGTGATATTGCACAGCAGTGTACTCAGTTTTGTTATATACTTGAGATGTATGTATATGTGTATATACATATATATATGTATATATACACACAAACATATATATATATATACATATATATATACACACATATATATATATATATATATATATATATACACAGTATATGTATATATATACACACACACACACACACACACACATGTACACGGGGGTCCAACAGTCTGAGACCACCAGTCAAAGTATTTCTATCTTGCATTTGTTTTGAATGTAAAACTATTTTCTTCATTACAAATGATGACATCAGCTTTAACAGTTGGAGTGAAAAGTTGAATCTTTGAAAAATACATGAATTTCAGAGTCTCTTAGTATTTGGTTTGTCCCCCTTTTGCTTTAATGGCAGCATGCACTCGAGCTGGACTCCACAACACCTGATGAGCCCTGTTATCCCAGCAGGATCTGACCATGATCCAAAGAGCTTCTTGTGATGTCACAGGATGCCTGGCTTTCTCAGTCTTCAAGTGCCCCCATAAGTGTTCAATGGGGTTGAGGTCAGGTGACTGTGGAGGAAAGTCCATGACAGTCAGGACTCCTTGGTCTTCTTTGGTCTTCCAGTAGCTCTTGCAAAGCTTTGAGGTGTGTTTGGGGTCCTGATCCTGCTGCAGGATGAATCCTTCACCACAAAGATGCAAACCAGAGGGTGGAGCATGGCTCTGAAGAATGGAGTGGTACTTCTCCTTGGTCAGGGTGGAGTCAGTTCGGTGCAGGTGTCCAACTCCAGAGTCGGCAAAACCCCCCCAGACCTGAATATTCCCACCACCATGTTTCACTGTGGGTTTGATCCACTGTGGTATCATTCTCTCTCCTGTTCGTCTCCTTACATTCACCCTTCTGTTACTGCAGAAAGCTCAACCTTGGATTCATCAGTAAAGAGGATTTGTTTCCAGTCATCCTCTGTGACATGCTGGTATTTCTTAGCCCACCAAGTGTTTGGCCTTGTTCCCCCTCCTGAGAAGTGGAGACCACTACAAGACAGCCTTCTTTTGACAGAACTTTTGCTGATTGGAGTCTTTCGGTCTTTATTGATCAAATTCTATATCTGTGATGAAGTTGCTTTTGTATCTGTCAGGGAACTAAGCTTGATGTATTGATCTTCTGATGGTGTGATCACCTTTGGTCTGTCTGATGGTGCTTTGGATACAACTGATCCAGTTTCTGCAAAGTGTTTTAGAGCTCCCTGCACTGCCCCCTTAGAAACCTTTAGTCTAGCCATGATTTAGGTGATATAGGTGTATATATAGATGTATATATAGATGTATACAGGTTGTTGTGTGTTTAGAATAAATCTGAACAAATCAAACTGAGACTTTTTCTTCTCTGTATGTTTAGAGCTAACTGGGTTAGCAGGTTAGCAGGTTAGCACAGGATCAACTGGAAAGAGGCTAACGCAGGCTAAGCTAGGCTAAAGCTAAAATAGCTGACCTGCTAAGCCGTCGCCATGGAAACCACACACACAACCACACACACAATCACACACACACACTAATCTCCTCTAACCTGGGAACTCCCACCTCTCTCTCCCTCTGATCCGTCTGTGTCTCTCACCCTCAAACCTGTTTTATTAAATTTCAATCTCATTTTAAACTTTATTAAACTCTTTTTACTCCTGATCATTCTGCCCGTCCGTCTGTCCGTCCGTCCGCCTGTCATTTTGGTTTGGATCTTTTTCTTTTCTTTGACTTTATGTAGTTTAATATTTACTAAACATATGACAGATGATGAACTTTATATTTATATTACTTTACTGTAGTTTTCCTCTTTTGTTGGCTACAATATAATAACGTAATATTTGTGTTTTTTCTTCTTTTATCATGTTTTTATTTTCTCCCTCTCCCACCTGAATCGTGCTGTCGTTCTCGTCCTCACCCCTCTTCCTCCTCCTCCATCTTTCTCGCTCTCTCTCTCTCCATCGGTTGCGCACCGCCGCCGCCTCACCTGTCGCAGCAGGTCGCGCTCCCGACGCTCACCGCCGGCGCTGCGGGGCCGGGAAGAGAAGCTCACCATGAACGGGGGGTCGCTGGTGATGCAGCAGAGAGAGACGGCCGACGACACATGCTGACGTTTATATCACACATGTAAAAAGACAGAAGAAGAGAGGTGAGTCTGCTCACTGACAGAAGAAGAAGTAAAGAGAGACAGAGAGAGAGAGAGGTGTTAATACTGAGGAGCACCGCCCCTCTCCCACCCCTCCCTCTCTGCCTCTCTCTCTCTCTCTGTCTCTCTCATTAGTAATTCAGTTTTAGACTTTACAATATAAATTTGACTGATTTACACATTTTTTTAAATCTTTTTTATTATTTAGATTTTATCATTATCATCTGAAATCTGTGTCAGAACATTTAAAGGGTAATTTATTATTAATTATCATGAGGTTGAACACACACAGGTTGAAACACAGATAATGAAAAACACAATTCAGTATTAAATGATGAGGAATTTTATTTTATTCATTTATACATTTGAATTACATTAAAATAATTTGTAGTTTTCTTAATATAATTTTTAAATGATTTGTATTCATTAATTCAAAAGGGCTTTTGAATTATTGAATTATTATTACATTTAGAGACTAGTTATTAATCATTATTATGAAAAATGGAAACACGACAGTTTAAAGTAAATTATTGCCCATTTATAATTATATATTTATAATATTAGATGTTTATTGACACATTTAAATTACCTTCTTTATAAATATTATTTTACAATTATTTAATAATTTACAATAATTTATTATTACAAATGAATTACTTAAAATTCTAACAATAATATCATTCATTAAATTCTTTAAATTAACTTTGGAGTAAATGAACAAATGAACATAATTCAAATGATTTTTTCCTTTATTCATTAAATAAATATTCACAATATAATATAATAAAAACATTTGAATTGATCTTTTATTTTACTTTATGCTTTATTTTATATTCAAAATATCTTATTTGTTATTAGTTTTAAAATCATTTCACCAGTTTATAAAATTTATTTTTTCAACACGTTATTTTAAAATATATTTAATGATCAGATGTGACGATACTGATGCACTGAAAATAAAATGCATCTTTTATTATTTAATATCATAAATCATTTTAATGTGTTTTATCACCATGTACCTTTTTGTTTAATAGTTTAATAAAATGTAAAATAAATGTGCTGATAAATAAACAAATAAAAAGCAGACAGATGAAAATATAAACGGCAAAGAAAACAATCCTTCAGGCCTTATTCTGTTCAACTTTTGACCAATCAGAGCCACCCTCTGTCCTGCCCAGTTAATGATTGTCCAATCAGACCATGTCCTCAGACCAATCAGAAGGCTGGTGGGGCAGTGAGGAGAGGGGGTGGGGCCTGAGTGAGATGGTGACATGTCAGTACAGCGGGCAGAGTGACTGGTCTGTGTGACATCATCACTGTGACATCACTGTCACCTTTCACCCAGTGACCCGAGCTAAAGCGGTGCGACACAGTTAGCGTTAGCATGTTAGCAGCAGCTTGAGTCCACACAGTCAACACACATGATGCGTTCAGGTGCAGCGCTCAGCGTAGGTCAACACACAGGATGCGTTCAGGTGCAGAGATGGGCGTAGGTCAACACACAGGATGCATTCAGGTGCAGCACTGAGTAGGTCAACACACAGGATGCGTTCAGGTGCAGAGATGGGCGTAGGTCAACACACAGGATGCGTTCAGGTGCAGAGATGGGCGTAGGTCAACACACAGGATGTGTTCAGGTGCGTTTTTTAAACACAGCTGTTTTCAGGATGTATAGCGATGAGGTAATGTATCTTATAAGATTAATAACCGTAATATGATGATGGTGAAACTCTAAAATGTGCAGTTTTATCTTGAAAAAAAATCATTTATCAGGAGAAGAAGCCGGATGGAGGTCCTGGGCTGGTGTGGTTACATGTGGTCTGTGGTTGTGAGGCCGGTTGGATGTACTGCCAAAATCTTGGAAACGACATTGGAGATGGCTTTGTGTTGTGTAATAAAACTGCACATTTTAGAGTGACCTTTTATTGTGACCAGCCCAATGCACACCTTAATAATCATACTGTTTAATCAGCATCCTGATATGCCACACCTGTCAGGTGGATGGATTATCTTGGCAAAGGAGAAGTGCTCAGTAAGACAAATTTCAACAAATTTGTGAACAAAATTTTAGAGAAATAATTTACGTAGAAAAAGTCTTATTTACTTTATTTCAACTCAAAAATGGGAGCAAAAACAAAAGTGTTGCGTTTATATTTTTGTTCAGTGTACTTTAGCTTTGCCTGAAAAAGGACACTAACACTACTTCACAATATAACATGAGTTGGAGCTTGCTTCAATCAAATTGGGTGCCTTCATGAATCTTGTTTATGCACACGTTTATGTTATCAAGTGATTCAGCACTTGCTGAAGTCCGTGTTGATTCACTACAAGGACACTGCTACAGGCACACTTTGTTTCTTTTCTTGTTGGTCCTTTGCAATGCTAGAAAATATGTTGGCAAATGTAACCTTCCAGTTGACACTTATCTTCCATTTGTTTCTACTGTTGTATTAATACAAGTTAATGGAAGTAAATTCATCTGTTTATTTGAATACAAATATGCTATCTTTTAAAAGTAGCAAGTAGTCACACAGCAAGAAAATTAACACTAAACCTGATATTGAAAGTAAACGTCCCTTTTAGATTTTTCTAATATTGATGTCTTACTTAATTTGAAGGTGGCTAATATAGTCAGGTCAACTAGGACATCAAAACAAGCTGGTGAGGTGATGATCCTGGACCTGTGTCTGAATCTGAACATACTTGGAGTTGTATAGCGCTTACCCAACAAGTCTTAACCAGTAATTAATAACTAGTACCCAATAATCAGTAACTGGTAACTAGTAACCAGTAACCAGTAACAAGTAACCAGTAGCAAGTAACTAGTAACCAGTAGCCAGTAACTAGTAACCAGTAACAAGTGACCAGTAACAAGTAACCAGTAGTCAATAACTAGTACCCAGTAATCAGTAACTGGTAACTAGTACCCAGTAATCAGTAACCAGTAAACAACAACTAGTACCCAGTAATCAGTAACTGGTAACTAGTACCCAGTAATCAGTAACCAGTAATCAGTAATCAGTAACTAGTAATCAGCAACTAGTAACCAGTAACTAGTAACCAGTAATCAGTAACTGCAGGGTTTCTATAGGTTTCAACAAGTTAAATTTAAGACCTTTTCAGACCTTTTTAAGACCATTATGGTGCAACGTAAGACATATTTCACGTCCATACTGGCAAAAAAAAGTACGAAGGATATGAAGGAAAACGGAGTCCCAGAATTACTTGCAAAGTAGAGTTAACGTTGTTAGTGCAGAGTGGGTCGCACTGGGGCTAGACTTTGACGATGCTCCCGATGTGAATACAGAACAATATTGGGCGGTGGCTTTTTACAGCGGCTTTATGTTTTTCTGACTTCCCATGTGACTCTAATGCCTTCATACCCAAAGTTCCTAATTTGAGAGTTTTCTTGCAACAAGGTGAGGCGGGCTTCAAATTTGTTATTTTCAACAGGCTTCAACCAAGCACTACGTTAACAGAAACAATTTTAACTTCTACGTCTAGAAATAGCTATTTTTTGGATGAGAGGAGACGCCGCGTTAGCCCACACACCACTCCGATAAATTCTGACCAGCTGCACAGTTTGCATTAATGGTTATTGGTTCCAGGTTTGTTCGTTTTGTAGTTTTGTGAGAGCGTAATCAATACAAATTTTTCTCAAAAACACATTTAAAAGCCAGACTGGAGTTAATGCAACTTTATAAAAGTAACGTTAACTTCATGATCCAATCAATCAAGACCTGTCAAAATCGTATTTAAAATATTTTAAGACATTTTAGGCCTAAAATTCAGATTATTGGATTTTAAGACTTTTTAAGGACCCGCAGGAACCCTGTAACTACTAACCAGTAACAAGTAACAAGTAACAAGAAACAGTAACTAGTAACTAGTAATCAGTAACCAGTAACCAGTAATAAGAAACCAGTAATCAGTAACCAGTAACAAATAATCAGTAACCAGTAACAAGTAAGAAGAAACCAGTAATCAGTAACCAGTAACAAGTAATAAATAACAAGAAACCAATAATCAGTAACAAGAAACCAGTAACCAGTAACGAGTAACAAGAAACCAGTAACCAGTAATCAGTAACAAGTAACCAGAAATCAGTAACCAGTAATCAGTAACTAGTAACCAGTAACTAGTAACCAGTAACTAGTAACCAGTAATCAGTAACTAGTAACCAGTAATCAGTAACCAGTAACAAGTAACCAGAAATCAGTAACCAGTAATCAGTAACTAGTAACCAGTAACTAGTAACCAGTAATCAGCAACTAGTAACCAGTAATCAGTAACTGCGGGGTTTCTGCAGGTTTCAACAAGTTAAATTTAAGACCTTTTCAGACCTTTTTAAGACCATTATGGTGCAACTTAAGACATATTTCACGTCCATACTGGCAAAAAAAAGTACGAAGGATATGAAGGAAAACGGAGTCCCAGAATTACTTGCAAAGTAGAGTTAACGTTGTTAGTGCAGAGTGGGTCGCACTGGGGCCGGACTTTGACGATGCTCCCGATGTGAATACAGAACAATATTGGGCGGTGGCTTTTTACAGCGGCTTTATGTTTTTCTGACTTCCCATGTGACTCTTATGCCTTCATGCCCAAAGTTCCTAATTTGAGAGTTTTCTTGCAACAAGGTGAGGCGGGCTTCAAATTTGTTATTTTCAACAGGCTTCAACCAAGCACTACGTTAACAGAAACAATTTTAACTTCTACGTCTAGAAGTAGCTATTTTTTGGATGAGAGGAGACGCCGCGTTAGCCCACACACCACTCCGATAAATTCTGACCAGCTGCACAGTTTGCATTAATGGTTACTGGTTTCAGGTTGGTTCGTTTTGTAGTTTTGTGAGAGCGTAATCAATACAAATTTTNTTACCAGTAATCAGTAACGAGTAACCAGTAACCAGTAATCAGTAACCATTAACCAGTAACTAGTAACCATTAACCAGTAACCAGTAATCAGTAACCAGTAACTAGCAACCAGTAATCAGTAACCAGTAACAAGTAATCAGTAACTAGTAACCAGTAATCAGCAATCAGTAACCAATAACAAGTAATCAGTAACCAGTAACAAGTAATCAGTAATCAGTATCTAGTAACCAGTTATCAGTAACCAGTAATCAGTAACTAGCATTATGTTCAATTTCTCACCTTCATAACAAACCAGATTTCATGAAAATTGCTTCAGAATTAAGCGAGTTACAGTTTGCATCTCTCAGTAAAGACAGACAGACAGCAACGGCCAATGAGATATCTATGTTCCTATATGTATGCAGGTGGCCTTTAGAAGAAAGAGAGAAGAAGAAGAGGTGGTCTACTGGTGACCTTTAGAAGAAAGAGAGAAGAAGAAGAAGAGGTAGTCCACAGGTGACCTTTAGAAGAAAGAGAGAAGAAGAAGA
>NTHP01000952.1:26082-38978 GCA_003416845.1 Oplegnathus fasciatus | reverse complement strand
AAATGGTCAATGCAAGCACCTCATGAATATTGATGCATAGAAATGAGCCTTCTTACAACTCATTCCCTCTTCATTCTTCCATTCACATAGTCCTCTAGCAGTGCCGAGGCATTATGCACGAGTGTCGCCGCAGTATTTATATGTTTTCAGCAATCAGTCTGATTGCTTCACACCTTCCCAAAACGATCGCGACAGTCAGCGGTATCCCCCACCCTGGGATATCATTTGAAAATTGAAGTTTGATTGGTGAACACAATTTATTTATTTATTGAAGTTTTGTTGTGGTGAACTTGGCCTGCGTTATGATCAGGACTCATAATGAGGATATGGATGTAATGATTGTACGAGAGCTGTCACTGGCTTTATTTCCAGACTTTGCTAATTGACACAGTCCATAGGTGCAGGTGGTGAGGATGTGCCGGGTGAGGTGGCTGGAGAAGGCAGAGTGTGTGTGGCAGCCACCGCGGTGTCTCCAGTGCGCTCTGTGCGCCTGACAGCACGGCCCACTGCAGCGATTTTACACACAAAAACTATATGAAAACTAAAATCGTACTTCGCGATATAAGCACAGTATTAAAAGATATTATTGAAAACCACTGACGCTCTGTTCTGAAATTCTTTAATGCTATTTGATGTTATCTTGGATTTCTACAACCCCGAGTGTCAGTAGCATACAGTCCGGCCCTGTCCTCTGCGCTCCGGGGGAACGTGATGGTAGGACAGCGCTGATGAAATATTGAGCGGAATTTGATTTGATATTTGAGTTGGTTTCTATCTTTTACAATTGAAAGGTGCTTATGGAACAGTTCTAGCTCACGAGCACAAGTAACACTGCTGGTTTGAATGTTTATGATAAAGTGGAGTTATAAGTAACGTGTGATATGAAGTGACATTAAATGTGACATTTAATCACATTTTCACATTGAATTTCTACAGTCTGGCTTCAATTCACCACCTCACCATCTGCATCGCCAATTTCCCCTGTCTCCAAAATGTTCGTACGCATGGGTCAGAGTTTCCGTAAAGGTGCGCACATTCTCCCTTCAAGTTTGTTTTTACAGATCCCAACTTTTGCATGGGAAGTGGCGTACACCTCTTTCAGGCCCCATTTTGTGCGTACGCAACGGTTATAAATGAGACCCCAGATGACACTCAGAGTTCAGTTCATTTGTAAACTAAAACTCTTTCTCTCAGTTTCAGCCTCTGTTCAGACTGAAACCTTTTTCTCCCCAAAAACTGTGTGTAAACTCCAGCTTAGTGGGTTGTCATGGTGACACGAGGGCATACAAACTACACAACTGATCTCAGACCAGGTGTATTTATTACAAGATTACTGTAGTTGGAACAAATGATCATGACAGCCGACAAAAACACCGCAGAAGTCACTTGCGTAAATGACGTCGAGTTAGTTTACGTCGAGTTAGTTTACGTCCAGTTAGTTAACGTCCAGTTAGTTAACGTCCAGTTAGTTTACATCCGGGTAGTTTACATCCGGTTAGTTAACGTCCAGTTAGTTTAGGTCCAGTTAGTTAACGTCCAGTTAGTTTACATCCAGTTAGTTAACGTCCAGTTAGTTTACGTCCGGTTAGTTAACGTCCGGTTAGTTTACGTCCAATTAGTTTACGTCCGGTTAGGTAACGTCCGGTTAGGTAACGTCCGGTTAGGTAACGTCCGGTTAATTTACGTCCGGTTAGTTTACGTTCGGTTTGTTAACGTCCGGTTAGGTAACGTCTGGTTAGTTTATGTTCGGTTAGTTAACGTCCGGTTAGTTAATGTTCGGTTAGGTAACGTCCGGTTAGGTTACGTCCGGTTTGTTAACGTCCAGTTAGTTTACATTCGGTTAGTTAACGCCCGGTTAGTTAACGTCCGGTTAGGTAACATCCGGTTAGGTAACGTCCGGTTAGTTTACATCCGGTTTGTTAACGTCCAGTTAGTTTACATCCAGTTAGTTATCGCCCGGTTAGTTAACGTCCGGTTAGTTAACGTCCGGTTAGTTAACGTCCGGTTAGTTAACGTCCGGTTAGTTAACGTCCAGTTAGTTTAGGTCCAGTTAGTTTAGGTCCAGTTAGTTTACATCCAGTTAGTTAACGTCGAGTTAGTTTACGTCCGGTTAGTTAACGTCCGGTTAGTTTACGTCCAATTTGTTTACGTCCGGTTAGGTAACGTCCGGTTAGGTAACGTCCGGTTAGGTAACGTCCGGTTAATTTACGTCCGGTTAGTTTACGTCCGGTTAGTTTACGTCTGGTTAGGTAACGTCTGGTTAGTTTATGTTCGGTTAGTTAATGTTCGGTTAGGTAACGTCCGGTTAGGTAACGTCCGGTTAGGTTACGTCCGGTTTGTTAACGTCCAGTTAGTTTATATCCGGTTAGTTAATGCCCGGTTAGTTAACGTCCGGTTAGGTAACATCCGGTTAGGTAACGTCCGGTTACTTTACGTCCGGTTTGTTAACGTCCAGTTAGTTTACATCCAGTTAGTTATCGCCCGGTTAAGTAACGTCCGGTTAATTTACGTCCAGTTAGTTAACGTCCAGTTAGTTAACGTCCAGTTAGTTTACATCCAGTTAGTTTACATCCAGTTAGTTAACGTCCGGTTAGTTTACGTCCGGTTAGTTAACGTCCGGTTAGTTTACGTCCAGTTAGTTTACGTCCGGTTAGGTAACGTCCAGTTAATTTACGTCCGGTTAGTTTACGTTCGGTTTGTTAACGTCCGGTTAGGTTACGTCCGGTTAGATTACATCCGGTTTGTTAACGTCCGGTTAGGTAACGTCCGGTTAGGTAACGTCCGGTTAGGTAACGTCTGGTTAGGTAACGTCTGGTTAGTTTATGTTCGGTTAGTTAACGTCCGGTTAGTTAATGTTCGGTTAGGTAACGTCCGGTTAGGTAACGTCCGGTTAGGTAACGTCCAGTTAGTTTACATCCGGTTAGTTAACGCCCGGTTAGTTAACGTCCGGTTAGGTAACATCCGGTTAGGTAACGTCCGGTTAGTTTACGTCCGGTTTGTTAACGTCCAGTTAGTTTACATCCAGTTAGTTAACGCCCGGTTAAGTAACGTCCGGTTAATTTACGTCTGGTTTGTTAACGTCCGGTTAGTTTACGTCCCGTTAATTTTTGTTCGGTTAGTTAATGTCCGGTTAATTAACATCCGGTTAATTAATGTTTGGTTAGTTAACGTCCGGTTAGTTTATGTTCGGTTAGTTAACGTCCGGTTAGTTAATGTTCGGCTGATTAACGTCCGGTTAGTTACCGTCCGGTTAGTTTATGTTCGGTTAGTGTTGAAGTTCAGAAGTCCAGGTCTTGGGCCAGAGTTTAAGTCTCTTCACCAACACTTTGTTTTCTTCAGGATTGAGTAGCTATTGGAGTCCCAAAACAGGTTCAAAGAATTCACTGGAGACGATCAGAGTTCGATGCAATAGAGTTTTATTCTTCACAGAAATAAAACCCGAACCAGTCCTGGAACCTGACTGATTTTCCACTGTATGTACACTACCCTATATTGTCCAAGTGCCCATGCCCTCATTGGTGGAGAAACCTGAGCCTCTCCACCTACTTCTAAAAATAATCATCTATCGCTAGGTAAATAATGGTGTAACTTCTCCCAAATTTGGGATGATCCAACCCTCTTCCGGGCACATCCAGGCATATCTCTGATTCCAGTATGTTTTGGGGATTTTCCACTCTAGGGCAAGTCTGGACATGTTTGTGATGCAGTTGTTTTTCAGGAGCCCTCAGACTATATTTTTTAAAAACTTTATGATCTTTTTATGTTGCACGCTAAAACACAATCTTCACACTTTATATGTTAGATATACATACAATCAGGTACTTTTAATTATTTGTTTATATATATAAGCACTTCAGCAAACCATAGTTTTGCTTCAATATTAGTTAACGTCCGGTTAGTTAATGTTCAGTTAATTAACGTCCGGTTAGTTAATGTTCGGTTAATTAACGTCCCGTTAGTTACCGTCCGGTTAGTTTATGTTCGGTTAGTTAACGTCCGGTTAGTTTATGTTCGGTTAGTTAACGTCCGGTTAGTTAAAGTTCAGTTAGTTTACGTCTGGTTAGTTAACGTCCGGTTAGTTAACGTCCGCTTAGTTAGCGTCCGCTTAGTTTACGTGCGATTATATAACCGCAAAAGGGTGCAATTATGTGTGTGTGTGAGCGTGACAACCTATTCTCTGTGTATGTGCAGTCTGCTCAGTGTATGGTATGCAGTGTATGGTCATGTGAGTATCATGTGAGTATATGTGTGCAGACCAGGTGGAAAATGGATGCCAACAAGCCGGCTGACGGCGCTGAACTGGTGGCAAAAAAAATGTGACCTCTGTTATACAGCAATATTTTGGATTCAAGCTCAGTGACACTGAGCAGTAACAGTCCACAGTGACGGGCACAGTCGGACTGACCATCAGGAGCACCAGGAGTTTTTGTTGGGCCGCTTGACAATTTGGGCCGATGCAACGCAAAATCTACATATTTTTAAATAACGCCAGTCCCTGCTTAAATAAAAGTAACCAAGTGCTGTGTGGCTGACTGACCTGGGCGAGTGGGCTCCCAGCGCACTGCGGTTATCTGCCTCTCTCTCCCTGTCAATCACTTTCCATCCGGTCCAGTCTGACATAGAGAGCAGCTCATTAAGCCCTGTGAGACCTGTTCAACTGTCAAAGTTTAGCAGCTGAAGCGGTCAGACTGAAGACAACAGGGATATGAACTTATATGAATATACAAAGATTAAATAATTCATATATTATTATTATTATTATTATACATTATACTATTACATTAACATTATACTTTTTTATTTAATGTTATAATATAATACACA
Organism: Oplegnathus fasciatus; assembly: GCA_003416845.1. Classification (NCBI taxonomy): domain Eukaryota; kingdom Metazoa; phylum Chordata; class Actinopteri; order Centrarchiformes; family Oplegnathidae; genus Oplegnathus; species Oplegnathus fasciatus. The sequence goes on along the minus strand of NTHP01000952.1, from coordinate 34,154 downwards.
TATATATCCATTATACTAATTAGTCATCCAGATTTTGGTCCAGAGCCATTTTTCATTCCCAGTCCGTCCCTGTTTATGCTGTATTTAATTTAATGTTGAACAGGGAACCTTTATTTTGTTTAGTAAAATATGCTTTAATGTGATAATTGTACGTCGCTTGTAAAAAGAGTTTTCTTGAGCCAGTTGAAGTCACAGTACATACGTGTGTGCACATGATCAGGATGGTACCACCTCCACCTCACTTTGAACCAGGAGAAACCCTGAGAGGTTCTGTGTGAAACATGCTCAATGAAGTCGCTACATCACACAGCAACATGGCAAATTAGTATCAGCACCTTAAACAGCTCAATCAAAGCTCCATCTGCCAATAAATTCAGTTTCATATTCTCTCTCTGATCGTTGCTCCTCTGTAGATCACACTGTCATAATCATCATCAGGCTGTCTGGAGGAGGACGAGGAGGAGGAGGAGATAAAGGAGGACACAGAACTCACCAGAACAGGCTGCTCCTTCTTCTTCTCCTCTCTGCCTGCTACTCTTCTTCCTCCTCTTCCTCCTGCTCCTCCTCTCCAGAGAGTCCAGACGACGACCGAGGGAGGCCAGAGCTCCTCGCAGGAGGCGCCTCACCTCCAACCGGTGAGCTGAGAGGAGGCGAGGCAGGAGGGAGGAGCAGGGGCAGCAGGGGGGAGGAGCAGGAAGTGGAGGGGGAGGAAAAAGAAGAGAAGGAGCTACAGGAGGAGGAGGTGGAAGAGGGGAAACAGGAAGTGAAGAAAGGAGGGACGCAGGAACAGAAGGTGGGGAGAACGTAAGAGGAGAAAAATGGGAAGAAGGTGGAGGAGAAACAGAAGAAGGAGCAGGAATAATGGAGACAGGACGAGTAGAGGAGGAAGAAGAAGGGAGAAGAGGAGGAGGGGGAGAACAAGAAGGAGGAAGAAGAGAAGGAGCTACACGAGGAGGAGGAGAAAGAGGAGGAGAAGGTGAAATAACAGGATTAGAAGAGACTGAAGGAGGAGGAGTTGGTGGCAGAAGGAGGGATGGAAGGGAGGGAGAAAAGGAGGAAGGGGTAGGAGGAGTATAAGGGGCAAAAAAGACAGGAGGAGGGAGACGAGGAAGACAAGTGGAGGGAGCAGAGAAAAGAGGAAAATGAGCAACACGAGGAGAGATAGAAGCTGGAGGTGGAGGAGTGAAAGAAGAACGAGAGGAGAGGAAGGAGGGAGGAGGAGTTTGAGAAGGAGCAGAGGAGGAAGAGGAGCCACAGACAGGAGGAGAGGAAGGTGAAGAGGAAGAGGAACTCCAAGGAGGTGCAGGAGGAGAGAAGACTCCTGAAGGAGGAGAAACAACAGTCAGTTCTCTCTCTCTCTTTATCTCTGCATGTGAACATAAGGTCTCTCGCCCAAATCTAGTGCTGACAGGAAAATGTTTAATAATAATATTTAATAATAGATCAATAATAACAAAATAATGATCGATAAATATCATTAAACATAATAAAACAAAACAATATTTATTAAAATGAATTCATTAATTAATATAACAAAATAAAAACATTAAATAATCAACACTGACCCATTTGTGTCTCGTCATCGTCATCACCCTCATCAGCCAATGGGAGAGCAGGAGGCGGAGTCACTGCTGTCAGGCCCCGCCCCCTGTCTTCACTCTCGTTCAGCGTCAGCGGTCGAGTGAGCATGGCGAAGACTGAGAGAGAGAGAGAGACGTTTAATACTCATCAAGTGTAAAAATACGTAAAAAATAATTAAAATAAAATAAAATTCAAGTACAGACAATAGTACTGAAACTTTACTTTATTTGACATTTTACTAATTAAGTAACATTAATGTCATTTTAATAACGTTTAATGACAAAAACAATCATTTCTAATGATTAATTTATTCTCATGCTGACGTCGGAAGATCAACAGACAGTCTGAAATAAACGGAATTATTTCTAAATCATCTTTACGTCACATTAATTATTAAATTAAAAATAGTTTTTCAAAATAAATTCAGCAAAGCTGCTCTCACTTCCTCTCGCGAGATTTCACACATTCCTGCTGGTAAAATCCCAGAAATATTCCTGTAATTCTGTTTTCACTGTCAGCTGATTAAAGGATCATTTTGACGGTTTTATGTCGTCACAGCGGGATTTTGTGTGACGTAACACGACGGGAAACTTAGAGAAAGCGGGAATGTTTCGGGTCGAAGGGAGGATAAAACGGGATGTGGGAAAATAAAAGGAAACAGGTCGAGCTAGCAGCAGCTAGCTGCCGTTAGCAGGCTTTAATGTGTGTGAAGCTGTTAAACCGGAGCAAACTGGGACATTTTAAAGGTTTATTTTACCTTTTTCAAGCCCCGCGGTTCCGTTAGTATCCGTTAAATCCTCGTAGCTCTCATTTTATGCGGTTTACCGGTTGGAAAGTGCCGAATCTGGTCGGTATTTCCAGAGGAATCGGTGCCTGTGTTATCACGGCGCACCGGCGTCAAGCTTACGAACACCACACGGACGGAACTTCCGATAGGGATATCAAAATAAAAGGCTCCTAGTGATCGGATAGCGGAAATGAAGTAGAATTTTACACAAAATATAGACAACCTTTCAAATTAAAGCACATAATGAAGTGACAAATTGTATGGCGTTCGGAGGGAGGTATTTTTCTAAATAAAAGCGCAGAAATTGAACAATATGGAAATAAACAACACATAACATCACAAACTGGCATGGGATGTCCCAGGACTATCGCCAGCTGGCATTTTTAAACACCATTTTCAAATGGTTTGTGAACACTGCCTGCACACGTGTGTCTGAACGCCGTCCTGTACAGCGACTACAACACCAGTGTGTGTATGTTTATACCAGTGAACTGTAAGGAAATAAAAGTTTACTTTCACTTTATTGAATACTAAAGCTTAACCAGGCATCTGTAGAATATGACATTAGTTCATTACAATACAACAAAGAACACGGCTGCCACAAATACTGATATACTGAATATCTTGTAAACAATTTGATTCTGCTGGCAAAATGTTATAAACACAAATGTAGATCTCCTGTTTCTGAAGCATTTAAAAACAAATCGGTTGTCCTTTTAAAATCCGTGAGACACATAAATAGTAAGAATTCATTAAAACTACTTGACGTAGAATTGTATTTTAAGTAATTCCTTCTCTCACACTTTTATAAGACATGATATCGTGAGGTGAGGTGCCTGCGTAGAGCACAAAGGATATTAACAGACAACACCCTCCCCAGCCACAGCCTGTTCACCCTGCTGCCGTCTGGCAAGAGATACAGAAGTATCTGCTGCCGTACCACCAGACTCCAGAGCAGCTTCTTTCCTCAGAAACTGCACAACATCCTTTGCACTCCCTTGTAAATAAGTGACTCTCTCACAAACGTCAGCACTACATATTATACAATACGTGTACCAGATTGCACACTGTTATACATTTTACTACATCTGTAAAATTTACACTGAACTGTTATGTTAGACTTATTATATATTAATAAACAATAAACAATAAATATTTCAATAAACAAATAGAGAGATAATAAACAATAAATAAAAAAATTCTTAAGAGCAATTCCTGAAAGGTACACCAAAGGTTCCGCCAAAAGTACCTTTGTGATGGTTAATAATATATTAAAGGTATATAGAGGAAACTCTAATTACTACTACAGTGTTTCCTGTGGAGCGTCTGTAACCTCAGCCAAAGATGATTTGTTAGAGAGGGAATCCCCCCCTCTGTACCGTTTAGATTTTTTTAAAAGTTAATGAGGATTGTAAGTTTTTGGTTTTGAAAAAAACCCAAAAAAACCCCAAAAGCGATGGGTCTGTTGGTCAATAAACCATCCTACATTAGCTGACTGTGCACATCATTCTCCAGCCCGGTATGTGCTGATTACCTCCTCTGCTTTTCTTTCCTTGGAAAATATCGGTGCATTTTCTTAAAAATGGTGCTGTTAACTTGTAAAATGAGCTTACAGAGAGTCGACCATCTGACAGAGAGAGTCGACCATCTGACAGAGAGAGTCGACCATCTGACAAAAGGAGTTGAGCTTCAGATTCTTCCACCCGGCAGAAGGTACAGATCCCACGATGCAGATGAACCACTACAAATAGTCATTTATCCCCTTTTGTATCAGAACTTTCAACACCATGAAATGAAATATGCCCTTGGCCAGATAAATGTGTGGGTGTGTATGACTGATGTATCTTATGCTGCATTCTTTTCTGCTGGTGTTATGATCTATCTTTTATATGATTGGTGGTATTCAATATGTGCTGTTAGCTTTATGTTATGGTTTGTTTCCTGTGTTGTTACTTTGTGCTCTATCTATCTATCTATCTATCTATCTATCTATCTATCTATCTATCTATCTATCTATCCATCCATCCATCCATCCATCCATCCATCCATCCATCCATCCATCCATCCATCCTCCTAACTTTGTTTCTTAGATGTAACACACTGAAACATGATGTTTTACGAGTGTTGATGCTGTGAGTTATTGTCCAATCAGGGTGCAGCTCATATCTTTAACTGACCTGTGATCAGTTTGGACTTTGGATCGGCAGCTGCAGTTGCAGTTCTGTGTTTGCAGAGTTTTAGTTGTTTTCAGAGCAGATTTCTGTTCGTTTGCTTTTGACTCTTCGGTCTCCGAGACACAAACAACTGAAATCTAACAGAGGGTCATTTTTGTTTTTTGACTCATGATGCAGATTTTCCCACCTCTTTTTCTTCTTCCTCACCTCATCCTCTTGTTCCTCCTCCGTCCTTACACTCCAGCTGATGGCGGCCATGTTCTGGTTTTTCCAGGTGAGTACAGCCATTGGTTGAACATGCGGAGCATCATGGATGAGCTGGTGAGGAGGAACCACTCTGTCACTGTTTTAGTTGCTGATGCATCGCCCTCAGTCAACTACAACAACAGCCGTGATGTCGCCAAGTTCAACTTCCTGGTTTTCAAGGTGATGTCCAGTTCAAACATGACATGAGTTAACTGATTATTAATGAGTTTATAATAACTTTCATCAGTTATACTTTTCTAATGTTTCTGTTGTTTCTAATGTCTCTGATGGACCAATTAGTAGATTTTGGTTTGTGTTCTTCAGGTCGCGTTTAGCAGAGCTGAGCTTCACGGCCTCACTGAGGAGTTCATCCACTTCTCCATGTACGAGTCTCACGTCTCGTCTCCGCTGCAGAAGTTTTTGAAGATGCGTGATTGGATGCGACAGTCGGTCGACTTNGGGATGCAACAATGTGACGCCATGTTGAAGAACAAGGAGCTGATGGCAACTCTGCAGGACGCTGCGTTTGATGTCGTCCTGCTTGACCCAATGGTGATGTGCGGCGACTTGGTGGCTGATGTGCTCAGCCTGCCGCTCATCATCTCCCTTCGCTTCTCGTTCGGCGGTGTCCTGGAGCGTCATTGCGGCCACGCGCCGGCACCACCGTCCTACGTCCCTGCGGCTCCGCTGCCGTATGGCGACCGCATGACATTTGTGGAGAGGCTGATCAGCACGGTGACATACATGTGGATGTCAGCGATGACCGAGGTGTTCTGGAGGCTGACGCTGGATCACTACTACAGTGAGGTCAAAGGTCAGAGGGTTAAAAACAGGATTTCACAACGTATATATATATATATATATATATATATATATATATATATATATATATCACTCCTGTACTTCCCAGCTGAGTTTCTGTGTGTTTCTGAGTTCCTGTATTCCAGCAGTCCCTGTGTCTACCTGCCTGTAAGCTATTTTATTCATTAAACCACTGATTTCATCCTGCCATCTCAACTGTCTGCATTTGGGTCCATACCTGCAGTCCTTGAACGGTGTTAGTACAAACTCACCTACTGACACAATGATACAGATACAGCTTACAGGCAGGTAGACACAGGGAACGCTGGAATACAGGAACTCAGAAAAACACACAGAAACTCAGCTGGGCACATGGTAAACAGGACAAACTCACAAAGAACAAGAGTGATATATATAGTGAGTGACTGATTAATGATGAGATGCAGGTGAGGAGGGGGGTGGAAAGTTCAGGTGAGGGGAATGATGCGGTTGCAGTGCAAGGGGGAGTGGCTGGATGAAGGAACAGAGGGGCAGACTGTGACAGTGAGTGTGACACAGTTACAGAGATACAAACAGAATTATCACCCCACAACACAAACCAGCAACTCTCACAGCAAGTCTTTATTAAATATCTGCTTCTTTAATAAATAACAATTAATAAATAAATCTTATTTTTCTTCTCAATCATTTGTCTTACACGGAGCCCCAGAGGGGACAAAATGTCTGATGCAAAAGTCTAATGTCAAAAAATTATTTTAAACACAAAATTAAACAAATTAAATTAACAACAGAAAGATTCCAAACTGAAGAAAAGAACAATATAAAAAGTTGAGAATTTGATTAAAAATCCTGATGAGTCTGAAAAGTTTGAAAAGAAGCAAAATTTAGAAACGTGAAAATACAGTTTTTGAAAATATGAGAAAAAAAAATTACTGATGTTGGAGTTTACCGACCTGTCCCTTCAAAATAAAAGTGTCATGGTGCTGTTTCCTGTGTGGACAGGAAGTCCCAGCAGCGTCTGCAGGACTCTGGGGAAGGCTGATGTCTGGCTCATCAGGACCTTCTGGGACCTGGAGACGCCGCGACCGACCCTGCCCAACTTCAAACACGTGGGGGGTCTGCACTGCAAACCAGCTAATCAGCTGCCAGAGGCACGAGCTCCACTTTCTGCAGCTCTGATGAGTGACAGGAAGTTTTATTTTAAAATAATGCAAATAAATCAAAACAAATACACAAAAATTGAGAGAGATGATGGTGAATATAGTGATCATGATGCAAATGATGATGTCACGTCTTCCAGGACTTGGAGTCATTCGTGCAGAGTTCGGGCGATGCCGGCGTGGTGGTGGTTTCCTTCGGCTCCATGGTAACCAACCTGACGACAGAGCGTGGTGATGTCATTGCCGCCGCCTTTGGAAGAATCCCACAGAAGGTCAGCGGCTCTGCCCACTCACAGACAGAGAAATATGCGCTCAGGGATGTCAGGAAAACTCAGTAAAGAAACAGAAACCCGCCTCTGATGAGTTTTATTATCTTGTTGCTGCGCTGATCAATCAGATAGAAATCAATGAAGAGTTCATGTCTCACCAGGCCAGCAGGGGTGGAAAGTAACATCTACTCAGGTACTGTATTTAAATACAGTTTTGAGGTAATTGTAGTTTACCTGAGTATTTTTCAGCTTCTGCTACTTTTATAATCAGCAAATAAATGGTGATGTCATTTTACAGGTTAAACTACCAGCAGTATATGAAGTCATTAAAATGAGCTCCACCTTCACCAGCTGCAACATTAAAGTGATGAACACATTAATGATCAGTAATTATCATCCAATAGTATAATTCTGAAACAGGCCATTCTGCATAATGGCTACTTTAGGTATATTTTGATGCTAATATTTTTGTACTTGTACGTCAGTAAAAGTTTGAATGCAGGATTTTTACTTGTAACAGAGTATTTCTGCACTGTGGTATTAGTACTTTTACTAAAGTAAAAGACGTGAGTACTTCTTCCACCTGCAGGCCAGTGATCATTTACCATTATATTTGATGTTCTAATGTACGTCTTGCGTCATCAAGAGCCAGTAAAATAATATCCAAATTAAATACATCACGATAGAACGAAAACTTCAATTACATAAAACATTCTCCACTAAAGAAAAGGTGCAGGTCCTAGACCAGTGTATCCAAGTTTTAATGTAAATGTATGTATAAATTGTTTTGGACGTTTTCCACCAACAACACGTTTCTTTATATTCCAATAAATCAGTTTCTCGTCTCATCAGTGTTACTGAGACTGACAGGAGGTCAGTCGGGTCCTCATGAACTGGAGGACAGCAGGGTGAGGACAGCAGGGTGAGGGCAGCAGAGTGAGGGCTGCAGGGTGAAGGCAGCAGGGTGAGAGCAGGAGGGTGAGGGCTGCAGGGTGAGGGCAGCAGGGTGAGAGCAGGAGGGTGAGAGCAGGAGGGTGAGGGCTGCAGGGTGAGG
>NTHP01000951.1:150400-164828 GCA_003416845.1 Oplegnathus fasciatus | reverse complement strand
GTCCCCCAAGAAATAACCTGCAAAAAAGTTGGATTGTTGAGATTGAGGTTTCAATTATTTATCTAACTCTCCTTGCCGGATGACTTTGCTCAGTGGCCAAAATTTAGCCAGTTTAGCCAGAGTCCTCTGCGTTGTACCTCTGCTGTGCCACCGGACCGGCGTCATTCAAATGAATGAGGGGGCTGCGTTTTTTTCAAGGAAGGCAAAAGTCGTAAGTAAATGTGGCCTAAGTCAGTTATTAAATGTGTCTTATTCTTCTCACTCAACGAAAAAAATGTCATCCCTGAGTCCCTATAGAGCATTCATAAGTGTAATTCATAGAAGTTCGATAAATATAGGCCCTGAGCATCAGATACATTTCTACATAAAGCTGGAAATAATCTGTAAGTCTTTGACCATTTATTTGCAGAAATATCACGGGGATTTGGCAATTTGGATTTGGGATTTGGACCGTGGCTTACAAGCGTTTGTCAAACTATTAATGCAGGAATTGAATTTGCTTTAATTTTGATATCATAAAGACACATAAACTATATATATACGTGTATATGTATATATATCTATATATATATATGTATAGTATATGCTATGTATATGTGTCACCTACTCTGACTCCTTATGTCACTTGTGGAATGAGTGTATGTCAGTATGAAGACCGTGATAAGCGTTTGTGTGTGTGGGTGTGTGTTAGTGTGTGCGTCCTTCGACATTTCCTATGCCTCCCTTGCCGTCTGGCCTCTTCCCACCCAGTAGGGAGTATTTCATTAGCACCCAGTGAGAGGAGCAGAGAGTGAGGAACAGTACCTGACCCAACACTCACACCATGAAGACGCTTCCAGAAAAAAACATGAAGTCCGCTTTGTTGTTGTTATTCTCCTGCGCACCAGCAGCTGTGAATGTAACGGATGGCGGCGACTGTTTACTGGGGTTATCAAGCGACCGCTTACAATCTGCACGCCCTGACTCATTTGATCATCTAATGATGCCTAATTATGTGACCGCCTAATGTTGGGTTTCTCCGAGGTCAGGTTGCCGCTGTTTGCCGCGCTGAGAACGCTTTTTGGAAATACAGAGGTAATTATTGGCCAGAGCCGCTCTCTCATTAGAAACGCTGTGTATCTGAGCATTGCAGAGAGAGTGCGAAGAAAATCTAATTATCGCCCTCTTCTCACCCACCCCTCTGCGACATCAATACTCCATTATAGCACCTTGTCCCCAGGGTGCAGACAAACTCAGACTCTTGCACATGTGCATGTACACATATACACAGCTACAATGCATTAAGTCATTAGAAATTGTGCGTTTTGTACGATTTGGTATGACAGCTCTAAATGATAGAATTAGAAAGTTACGTGCACTGTCTTCCTGTTTTTACATGTATTTTGGATGCAGCCTGTAACAAGAACTTTTCAAGAAGAGTTTTGTTAAATTACCTGGATTTACATGGTTTCACTCACTCATTTGGTCTCTGAACTAAATGATGTGCCCCAGAGGGTTCCACGCTGTAAGATTTTTCATTCAGATTTGGGTCATAAGGGCTTCTGCAGTCTCGAGAAAATAAATGCGAGAGGTGACAGTGTTTCAAGTGACTTCACTGGGCCAGATGGAGCTTGACGTGGAACAGCAGTTCACTGTAATTGTTGCCTGTACACTAATTTTTCAGAAAAAATAAAAACAGCCAGACAGAATTCTGAGGAGAGAAACGCTGTTAGACACTGGAGACATGAGAATGTTGGATTGTGTTTTCTGCAGACGCCAAGCTGATCTATCCAGTTGTTGTTTTTTATGTACAGTAGTATAACATTTTGTAGGTCAAACCCATAATTTCCAGTATAGCTGCTAACTCTTATTGGCTTCTTCAAGAGCACTCATTGACTGCAGCTTATCACGACAACCAGAACTTCAGTCTCTCTCTTTACATGACAGCTGCAGATTGAAATCAAGCATGCCTTGAAAGATCAGTATGTCTGCGATGGCTCAAGATTGTGTCAGATTGTTAACCTGCTGACGTGTAGCGGGCAGCAGGAGCGACAGTCAGCACCACCTCAGCTTTGACGTGATAATCTTTGATCTCACAAACATGTCTGGGAAAGCTAAATTCAGGCTTTGTCTGTTCTACAGTAGGCTGCTCCTGGCCTTACAGCTCAAACTGCTCAACAAGTACAATTTCTGTTGTGCAGTTCAAGGTCAGTCTCTAGTGTAGGATTAGTGGTTGACTGGTGGCTGTGCATTGTTTTGTACTGTATCGCTTTTGCTGTGGCCAGCAATGAAATGGATGCCAATCCAAGGTTCACCTTTACCATATTTTCCGTACTTGGCACACTTGACTTTTCCTTTGTAATGAGGGATTATTAGTGGCATTACTGGCAGAAATTTCTACTAATATTTTGGCTTGTTTACAACTTATATGATTGTCTGACCACTCACGTCTGTTGCCCATTGGATCTATTTTTCGCGGCGTATTCGTATTCTTTGCTGAAACCAATGTTTTAATATGTGATAGAGCCGATTCCCAGAGCTTCGAGAATAAAATCCAAGTTGTAATAAACAATAGTTTTCCTTTAAGACTTTAAGAAGGATGTCACTGCTAAATTGAGGGGATCCCTTATGTGGCTGGGCTGTCAGAACATCTGGCCCGAGTCTGCAGCACTCACCACAAACCATTCCACACCTTCAGATATCTGCTGGTACAGTAACACCAGAGACCATCTTTGAACAGAGACAGGGGTTACTCCCCCCTATACTTATGTCACTGATGATGAAGACTTTTGGACAGGGTTGAAGACTCAGAAAAAAGCTAGTATTTTTTTTTGTTTATCATAAGAGCTGTTATGCTGCTGGTCAAAGATCAGCGAGCTTTGTCAATGAAACAAGAAGACTGTCACAAGAAGAACGACAGCCTCAGTCATCTCAGCGGGTGCCCCAACACAACAAGTTGTTTTTGTGCCTGAATCTAACCAAACCTTAACCGTGGCGTTGTCAGATTTATTTCTCAGCAGTGATTTGTAACGGTTTTGGAAGACACAGAGAAACAACGTCGTCCTGCTGATAGGGGAGTCATATCAGAAAACACAACACGTCATGATAGAAAACAGATTTCCTAAAAAGCCATGTTTTAACATTTACATTTATTGGCTGTAGCTTTTAAAAAAGAATTTCATCAAAGATTATGAGCCTTTAAATTACATTACATGATATATTAAGCAGGGGGGCTGCTTAATGGAAAATGGATCCAGTGGGCTTTTATTGCCAAGGTCAGTATGATATATTAAAGTTACCTGTTCAAAATAATATTACAGTTATAGAGTCTTTATGTGACATGGTATGAATCTGGATGTATTCAGTTTTTTTATATCACAGAAATGCTAACAGGTTGAGAGGCCACAAAGGAGCTGAAGTGCATCTTAAGATAAACTTCCAACCCGACGCTTATTGTTTTACCTCAGGCACTTTGTCAGCCCTCTAATGTCTGATGTTGAACTTGGAAATGATAAGCGCAGGGTAAAGACTGCAGGGAGAATGGAAACAAGTTGGGTTGGAGTCTGTATTTCTCTCCCACTCAGCACTCAAGTGGAACTACAGGAGGTGGGCGTTTTTCTCCGACAAAGAGACGGAGAGAGATCGACCAGGAGACAGGGGGACATGTGGAGGGAGGGTGGCAGACTCAGTGAGGCAGGTGAAAGGGAGGGAGGTAAGGTAGAGTGATAATTCTGTGCTGGAGACTGCGTGTGGGGGAGGGAGAAAGGTTTGCGTAGGGAGGATATATTACACGCAGTTCCATTAGTGTGTGTAATGGTGCTGAAAGGCTTCGTCCTGGTGCTGTTGACCGTGATGATAGTAGGAGTTGAATTAAACAGTCCCTGTCAGGCAGCGCTGGTCATGTACTGGGCTATCAAAAAGAAAGACACCACTCACAAGTCCTCTTATACAGCCATATCACAACACATCAAACCATCCGAAGCGTTTGTTTTGGTTTACTGATGGAGTGTACGCTCAGCATGAGACGAATTCAGTAATGATGACGCATGGTAATTGCCTCTGTAGGGTGTACAAATTTACACTCAGCGCTGTGTGGGCACAGGTAATTGCTTTTCACATTACCACCTCAATAATAGTGATAATGTAATAATTGTTGCATGATGTTAAATTGGTCACAAAACATCTCTGAAAAGCTGTTGAAGTTAGAAACTTCTGAATAATGCGATAAGACTGGAATAAATATACATTTTATAAACTGTTTAACTTTTATAAAATGTTTGATTTGACAGTGACCAAAAGGACAAGTCTAATCTATTAATGCATATATAGTATGTTCATATACTGCATGTTAATGTTCATATTCATAATGTGAGCAACTGTGAATATGAACTAGTGATGTAGGTGATCCCCTACCATCATCGCACCCTCACCAGAATCTGATGGGTCACAGATTTTGGTACACCAAAATCACAGCTAGTGAGCCTGTCTAAATGCTATGGAAGCACCATGTTTGGTAACAGTTATCAAAATAAAGTCCAGAAATAAACCTGCATATGACTGACAGCACCAAGCTAACTGAGACTGATGAAGCCTCATATTACCTTTAGCTGGTATACTAAAAATCTGAACCTATCCTTTAAAATAGGATCCAAAATACCTCCTTTTACAGTATGTAATAATGACCAGTTTGTGTAATAATATGTTTCATTTTTAGGAAATAATAATCCAGATTATCTATGTATGACCATAAGCAGCTGTTCTTTCATCCTACTATAATAGCAATTTTCAGCCAAATAGTTCCAGGTACTAAGCAGCCATAGGAAAAACACCCTGGGTGAGAGGAGGGTGAGAGGGGTTCTCCAACATGGCTTTGATCTTGTCCTTCATCTTCTTCTCTGCCACTGACTGCAGGCTGTCCAGTTCTAGCCCAACCACAGAGCTGGCCTTCATTACCAGCTTGTTAAGTCTGCTGGCCTCACCAGCCCTGAAGCCACCACCCAAGCACACCACAGAGCACTGGCTACTACAGACTGGTAGAAGATCTGTAGGAGCCTGTTGCACACACCGAAGGATCCGAGTCTCCTCAGGAAGAACAGTCTGCTCTGTCCCTTCCTGAAGAGGGTGTCAGCGTTGTGTGTCCAGTCCAGTTTTTTATTGATTTGGACCCCGAGGTTGTTTGAGTGTTGGTTACACTGTTTTAACACTTTATTTTTGCCCCACTGCTGCTCTTGGCAAAAAGAAAAAATTGGATCCACCGAGTGTTTTCTTAGTTGCCGAATTTCCACCAGTGAACTTGATTGTTTATCGTTGTTGTCTGAACCTTATTCACCGCAGAGATCTTAGGCCTCACTTGAAAAATGAACCAGGGTCATTGTAAATTATGCAAGCCAAAGGGCATGCTGATCGATAGAGGTTTTAAGTGCTGTAAGTCCAGCCTACAAGACATATTGATTCTGTTGCATGTTTTGTTGGTGCACTTGTGTATGAAATTCATTGTGTTACAGCAACCATCTTTTCAAAGCCAAGGTCTTAAACCTCTCGTGTTACTTTCTCTCTGTTTACCTTTAACCAATATAATTGAGGACACACAAAGGTCAATTAAGAGTCATTGATCAAAAGTGGCTGCACGGTTGTAGAACATGTGGCATGTGTTGTATTTTGTTAAAAGAAACAGAGAAGTAATCATCGGTCCATAGCTTGCAGCTTCAATTGAAAATCACTCCTTCACCATCCATACATGTACTGTGGGTATTGAGTGGTCTTCTCTGTTCATCTCTCTGTTGAGTTGATTGGTGAACTGTGACCACAGTGTTCACAGAGACACCTGGGATCCTTTGGGGGGGCTGTGATTTAAAGGCCAAGCACAAAAGACAATGTGAAAAGAGAAAATAAACACGAACAACAACATAATTAGGTTCTAAATGTCAAAGTGATATTTTTGTTTTATGTAAAATGAGCAAAATATTCATCATCTTTGACTAAAACAATTCATTTATACATTCATACAAGCAGAAGAGATTCTAAACTGCTATTTTCGAGGAATTGCATCACCTTGAGCTAAACACCTTTTCTCAATGTTCCCTGCAGGTATAACCATTTGGTTTTAAGTGTAGCTTCTTTCACAGGTTCATTATCTACTACTGTGTCTTACTCATTTAAAGTGTATTTCAGAAAATTACAAAACAAAATAGAAAGTATTCCCCACCCACCTGTCGTACTTGCCTGTATTGTAATACAAAAACTAGGATGGAGAGATATTCCACCACATTCTGTAGAGTTTTTATGGGTTTCAGAAGTTAAAGTAGTCTGTATACATTTCCTGTCCGGGTCATAAAGACATACAAACACAGGAAAGGGACCATAGTTTTTGTCAGTTGATAGCTTAGTATGAACAGTGGAATATCCAAATAAAGTTGTATTAATTTTTTACTAGGTGTACAGCACATTTAGAGCATATTTTACTGAAGTATAAATAATTAGCAAAATGCACCAAGGTAAAGAGGGCAGAAAGTTCAATATACTGAAATGTTATACAATGGTTAAGCATCATATAAATGTTTCTGAGACAAATATTATTTCTTTGGTAACACTAAAACTCAAAGAGCGTATAGGCTATGTGTAGCGTATGATTAGTATATTAGTAGTATATTTGGGTCTTCTGTGCCACTGCTAAGCTTATAGTCTATATGAGTACACAAATACAAATGCTTTGAACAACAACACGCTGATGCTTTTGAAATTGTAGCCAGAAATTCAAGTATCACAGTAAGTAGGCGCTTTAAAGCGAGACTATGTACATTTTGGGGAAAAATGGCCACTAAACAATAAAGAAATAATGGAGTTACTGAAGTGTAACACTACTAGAAATAAAGAAGAGTCAGCAAACTGTGAGTAATGTGAGTTTCACAGCAATATCTAAAGTTTGCTAACATTAGCCAACATAAGCTAACGGTCTTTCCACACTGTATCAGCAAAACCCCAGAGTGTATTGAACTGAGCAAGGGTGCGATTTATTGCTTATGAATTCGACTTCTCACTTGTAAGAAGAAGACTGTTGTTTCTTCTTTCAAAGGTCACGTTACACTTTCTCACATCGTGCTAGCCAAGCTTGACGAGTGTCGCTCCCTGGAAGTCTTAAGAACATGCGTCCGTACAGACATACAGGTTGAGTCTGCACGACCGTGGTTTTGTGTGTATAATTTGCGAATGTGTGTCCTTGTGTAGAATAGCCAATGTTTTGGGCTTAGCATCCAGCTCGCTAGCAACACTAGCAGCCTAGCCAGATAGCAAAAAAAGTTCAAAGAAAACCAATGATGCTGAATGGGTGAATTTTTGGCTAAAGCTAACAAGATATATCGGATATATTTAATCATTTAATATATTTCCAAGATGATAGCTTGACGTTACCTGAGAACTCTAAACTTACTATTTACTAAAGTAAATAAATGATTAAACACTTAATTAGCACCCAAAACAGTCACGATTATAATAGTAAAGTCTATGAAATAGTTGTTCTGTTTTTAGCAGTCGACGCTCAGGTTTTAGGAGGGAAAATATGCTGCAGAACTGGGAGAAAATAAAGTCTGAAGCAAGAGGAGTATTGAGTGAGAGGAGAGAATGGGCGAGCCAGAAGGACACACAGAGAGCGAGAGAGAGAGGAAGACAGAGACAGAATCTCATTAACGGTCTGAGGAGTCTTTGGCCTTGGCCTTTAATGTGATACTATGTCTCTCAGTCTTCGCCAGGAGCTGCAAACTTACCCCCTCCCTCCCTCACTCTCCCCTCTCGCTCTCTCTCTCTCGCTCTGTGTCTTCCTAGGCTCTCTCTCTCTCTTTCTCTATCCCTTTCTTCTTATTAGTCTTGCATCTCTTCTCCCCCGGCTTCTCAGTGTCTTTCTCCTGCACTTCTTAATGCTGCGGAGCATGGCGAGATGGGTATTATTTATTTATGGTCATGCATTGTCTGTGTGCGTGGGCTTAAGTAATATTCATCTGAGCTGTGCCGCTATAATACAAAGCCTCATTCCTTCTCATATGCGAGGGATGAAACACGGGCACTGAAGCCTGCTACGGTCCCCGCGTCTGAATACTCCCAACTCAAAGTCGAGGCAGTGTGGGGGGGAAGAGGAGCTTTGTAGAGCTCAGCGTGCTTTGTTAAGAACTACAATGAGGACAAACTGACTGTACCCTTTCTCTTTACTTACTTTGCTTCTTTCTTTAGCAATTTCCTTCTATTTTTTCATACCCTTTTCTTTTTGTTCGTGTCTGCTCCTGTTCTTTTCTCTAGTTCAGTGCTGCAGGGCAGGTCACTGCTGAAGAAGTTAGGGTGCAGTGAAGCAGAAGTGCTTTATTCCACTGTAGAAAGCATCTTTTCCCATTAAATGTGGCTGGTGTTTTCCATCTGTCCCAGAGCAGGTTTTAATGGCTCGTCACATGACCTTAAGACGTATCTGGGGAATTTGTGCAGCCAAACAGCGCTTGTGTTTTTCAGCCTGCATCCTTCGTCCTTTGTCTGCTTTCATGCACGCTTGTGTCTCAGCAGAAACAAAGAAACAATTAAACATTTTAAAGTTGAGCTGAAATTAACATTAATGTTTCATAAGAAATCTGTGCATAGTATATCATTGTGTTCTTATTTGGTCAAAACTGAACAAAAAGAAATCTTTGTTTAATTTATTTTTCTGCAGGACCACCCATTGCTGTGAGTTTTGACAGCTCATTTGCCACAACTGGAACAATGAAAGAGAGACAGCTAATGTCAGCTAAAACCCTCATCCTTGCTGTCGGTGGGCAAGTTTCCTTTCAAATTTAGTGCAAATTTTAACCAGATTTCCAGAAAGTCAGCAAAAGAAAATTCAAATTAATGTGTGTTTCCATTCACTATTGTTATGTGAATATTAGGAGTTGGCTGCATCAAGATAAACTGTTGGTTATGCAAATTCTCCAGTAGAGTGCCATTAAATCACTGCAGAAGAAAAGGGCGCAACGAGATGACGTAATTCAAAGAGCGCCAGTCAACCCTCAAACAAACAAAAACAATGTGGAAATATGGCATTTATGTTAGTTTCATGTATTAATTTGAGGAAGGTTACAGTCTCCTCATCGCTACACACCGATCTGATGTTTTCATTTGCCGCTATTTTCTTTGTCCCTTCAGTGGAAGCTTGAGTGGATGTTTAAGTCACATGCTTCTTGTACGTCATGATTTATGATTTATTCATGAAAACTTGGGATAGAATCATTCCTATACAAATGTTGTTTAAATAATTCTCTTATAGTTATCAAGTAGTCTGCTTTCAGTGTTTATTTTGGCTCCTTTCATACATGACAACATCTGGAAAACATTTTTAAAACTACAGTAATTCTATTTTTTTTTTTACTTTACTCCCATGATACCTTACGGTAACCCGTCTGCTTCCAGCTGGCTACCTGAGGCTGGTGAAATGATTGAAATCATGATGGGACAAAGAAAGTCATTTTCTCTGAATGAAAAACGTAGTTTCCTCGAAGCTTCTGACAAACTGCCAAAAATGAGTCGACGAGATGCAGCAGCGAAACTTGGTGTTCCTCAGGCGACCTTGTGTAGTCTACTCAAACAACCGGAAACAGAAAACGAATGTGCACGGGGAAAGCACCTGTGGTTGAAGCCGCCCTCGTCAAGTGGATTGATAATGCCCGGTCACGTGATGCCCCCTAAATAGCAAAGCTGTACGTTTCATTACTTTATATTCATGTAATAAATATACAAATGCAGATTAGATGGTAATCTGCTTGAGAAATGAGAGAAAAAGAAAAAAAATGGGTTATAATAATCATTCGCTTATAGTGATAAATTTGACCCGCACAGATGTGATCACTATAAGAGGTTTCCACTGTACTACATAACCAACACTGTGTGGTTGTTGAAAAAAGAAAATCATCTTGTATCAACATTTGTGGGCTATAGAGGGCCATGATCCAGCCAGAAGCGTATCACAGATATTGACAACAACGCATCAAATGTCAGTCACAGCTGCTGTGGGAAACACCCATTTAGAGGCTGATATCTTAGACACTGTCTCCACAAATATGTCCAAAAACGGTTGCATCCTCTTTTTAAACATGGGAGAAAAATGCAAAATAGCTGCATCATAGCTTACACAGTGTTTCCTCACACAAAAAGGGCAGAGAATTCAAATTTCAGTTTGCCTTTAAGCCTGGCCATTACTTCTCCTGACCACTGTCTGAGCTTCTCTTCCCTGTTGAAAAAATGCGAGCGGGGAGGGGAAGGAGTAAAGGATGATGGTGGTAGAACATAGTTGGGAGCTCGCAATCTGTTGCTAAAGCAATAGTAAGTTGTGTGGGCGTGAGAGCAGAACAGAGCAAGCGAGGAAAACTAAACTAGATACACTTGCACACACACAGACGCAACCAAACAAGCTGAGAGCAGGAGCTTCTTTGCGGAATTAGACAGCAGTGGATGTCGTTCTAATTTCCTTCTCTCCTCCTCCCTCCATCTTTATCCCTGTTTCTGCCCAGCAAAGCCTAATGATGTCCCTTGTGACAAGTGCTGGTTAACTACTAGCCATCAACACTCGCAGGCACATAGACACAGACGCGTGCACGCTGCCACGTACACACTGCACACGCTCTTACATTCTGGCCAGCAGCTGGTAGCTTTGCCAACTGTGTCCCCCTGACTTGAAGGAGATATGGGGAGCAGATGTGACTCTATTCTGCCTGACAGGACTGGGAGAAGAAAACAAGAGCCAGCAGACTGTGTGTGTGTGTGTGTGTGTAGGGGGGGGTACAGGCAATACAAGAGCCTGTCTCCACCCTTTACTGCTCGGAAACATACAACAGATTTGTCTTAGCAGTGTATGGCCATGGACACATCTTCATTCTATGCAGAACATACTGAGCAGAGACCCAAGCTGCATCCGATTAACCTAGAAACGCCTCTTCCTTTCCTTCACTGCTTCTTCCTTCCCTTTCTGGTGTGTGCCCCCGCCATCCCAACACAGGAGGAAACACAGTAAGCTGCTTCATTATCTCCTTTGCAGCAGCTTTGTTGGAGGAAACATGGGACCAGCCTTTCAGGAGGCATTTTCACTGCCACGCCCAGCTACAGTTTAAGCTGACATCTTGCAACAATAAGGCACGAGATTAAAGCTCCCAAGAATATCAGGCGCTAACAATGATCGGCTTAAGAATTTGAGCTAAATATTTTTTTTTTTGATTTCAGGATTTCAGAGATGTGTTTTTACTTGAAAATCTTTCCATAGACAAGTCTTAAGGCCTCAGTTTAAAGTCTACAGGCTGTAGCCAACACACAGCATCTCACGCCACTGTAGTTAATTATGAGGCAGATTCAGAGAGGATGTCATGACAGAGCATTGGGAGGATTAAGCCCTGTGATTCACCAGAAGACTGAAAATCAGTGATAAAGCCACTTCATTTAAAATCAACACAATCCTTTGTGTGGATTCTGTTTCCCTCATCGACCTCCCTCCCGTTTCTTCAGAGAAAATTCACAGCTTTAGCCCAAAACAGTGCGATCTAATCACAGATCCTACGCTAAAATGATGATATATAGTACGTGACTCACACACCAGCTTGACCCATGATGCTGTGAGCCTATAGATTAAAAAAATTAAATTAAATTAAATTAAAAATTAAAGATGCGGCTGTTTATGCCTTCCCAGCTTGTGAATGTTAAGCACCGCCACGTCAAGCACGGTCCAGGCCTAATACCCTATGGAAGCTGCAGTGTGAGGGCACGAGTGTATGTGAGGGATTTGTCATGAATTCTTCCCGTGAGGCGAGAAGCCGAGTAAACACACATGTACATGCAAATACTGAATTATCAAGTTATAGTGAAACATTCCCAGAGGATATTATCCATCATATCTCACCACATGTATATGTGTGTGTGTATGGTATGTGTCTGTATTAGCATGAGTGTGCATGTTGAACTAGCCTATTACTAGAGTTTACTCACCATTTCATGAATCTTTAGGTGAAGGGCTTATCTGCAATCAGGCTCATTTTCTTTATATGGGGATTATGGGGGAGTAATTTATCTTTAATCTCATCAGATAGGGTGCTCAGCAGTGTTTGCACGCTGGAAACTAACATGGTAGATGGAGCCATAAACCACATCAACTTGCACACACACACATAGTTGGGCGATTAACGAGTAATTTGCATTGTGTGTGCACTAATCTGGGACAAGGCCATAATTATACTTAGTGACAATAGCACAGAATGCTTGTTGGACTATTTATTACACGAGTCAGTCTGAGTAGCTGTCAGTATCCTCCACACACACACTCACACACACACACACACACACACACACACACACACACACGTGCAAACAAAAATACAGCTGTTAGTCCACTAGTTTAATGCTGCTTCACTAATGTAATCATGGAGCATAGAGCACATTAAACATGCAGCCGGGCTAAATCCAGCTTGGTACAGGAAGTCCCTACATTAATCTGGTGATGTTGGTGCTCAGTGCTTCCATAAACTAGATGAGAAATTTCTAACGTTACATACAGTCGGTACGTATGCTCGTTGGTTGGATGTGGGTTCCGCTTTTGACAAAATAATGGCAACTTTATTTGTGTAGAACTTTTCAAATGCAAGGTTATTAAAATAATTAGAAAAAAGAAAAAAAAGACAAAATTGCAAGTAGAAGGGAAAAGTATATGGAGAGCAGATCTAAAAACAGTCCATATTTTAATTAAAAGCAGTGATGAACAATTAGGCTTGATTTATCAGGCTACTTTAACCAAATTATAAAAAAGTATATATTCTCTCTTCCTCTCTTTCTTTGTATCCAGCCACGCGGGTAGCTTTGGTTTTATGTGCCCAGGTCCACCACAATCCAATGGAAGTGAGTGGTATTTCATTTGTGGTGCTCACAGTAATTGACATCTTACACCTCAAGAAATTCAGCAGTAATGTGTCTTCACAGAAATAAGGTCCCTTACCCCTAAACACACACAATATGTGGATTTTTTTTTTTTTTTCGCTGAGTTTCTCCACCATTTTTCTACCTCCTGTACAGCAGTGATTCCCATCCAGGGGTACTTGTACCCCAGGTGGGGTAATTAGCTCAACTAATTAAGTCAACTAAACTCAATTAACGCAATTTAAAAAAACAGCAACTGTGATTTAATTTAAAAAATACATCCACATGTTTGTGGTATGCAGGGAAATAAACAGCCAAACAGGATTACAGATTGGTGTGATGCTGATCTTCCACATAAAATAACCTGTAAGTTGCCCATCGTCATGTTCAAATAGTTAGCTAAAAGTAATGGATAAATAAGATAAATAGTTAAAAGTAATGGTTGTAATAGTTGAACTAATGGATAAGCAGTTAAATTCTGAAAAAAACTGTTGAATCAGTTAGCTAAAAGTAATGAATATACAGCTGAAATAGTAGCTAAAAGTAATAGCATCGAGTCTATAATCTATCAATAAGAACATATTTGGACATGACAGGTATGGCACTTCAGATAGGTGGGGTATGTCGACAAAAAAGTTTGGGAACCATTGCTGTAGATGGGGTAACGAGGACAGTGATTCTGGAAAAAGAATTTGCCTCTTTAGATGTCATTTTTTCAATGCTCAGAGCACCACAAAGAAAACTCCTTTGACCTCCCTCCATTATAGCGGCAGCAGAAATCTCAGACCTGCGAAGGAAGAAAAATAAAGAGCTGAAAATAGCTGAGAACTCCAAAGAGCTCTGACCTTACGGAGCCTTGTGATGACGATTTGAATATCAAAAGTGTTGCTTAATGGTTATACAATAAACGCCACTGCTCAACACGACCAAGTTTGTAATGGTTTTCACCTTTTCATACTGTTTTCGCTGTCCTTAAAACAGGACACTAAATCTATGATGCAGCACATCTTGGACAGAGACTAGGACACAATGACATTTAAGTTAATGCACATGACATTTTTTTCGCATAATTTTTGTCAGAGCAAGCCTACAAGGTTATTTGAGGTTGTCAGGGTTGTTTGCATTGGCAGAATGATGCTTGAGAAGGAGGATTGAAATGTTAATGGTCTGTGACATGTACAGTAACCTGATGACATGTCTTCCGCGCTTCTTTAGAAAGATAAGTCATTGTTGAGTTGTTTTAGCCAAAACAGGTTTCGTGGGGAGGAGATTAATATGTGAAGCAACTCCAGGGTTGCAGAACTGAGAGACCCAACACATACACAACAGGCAAACAAACACACACACACACATACCACCTTGTCACAACTCTCTTTAGCTCTCGTCTGAAATGAGAACATGCCCTGGGCCGCACTGGGAGAATGGAAGTCAAAGACAGAAAGAGAAAGAAAAAAAGCGAAGGACAGGGATGGAAATAAAATGAAAGAGAAAAGCCAAAGGGGAGAACACGGAGTGATAAAAGGCCAAACCATGGAAGGGAGGGGGGGGG
>NTHP01000951.1:133594-149233 GCA_003416845.1 Oplegnathus fasciatus | reverse complement strand
AGAGAGACAGCGAGCGAGAGCATGACAGGAGCTGTGGATCAGCCTGGAGGGTCAGCGGTGTGAAAGAGTTGTGGTTCATTGTAATGTCTCAACCTCTTCCATCCTCCCTCCCTCCATCCATGCCCGACCGGGGGCCCACCCCGCCTCCCACCCCCACCCTCCAGCAGCTATTTAACAGGGAAATTGATTTAAACAGAAGCTGAGATATCCGCAGTGGGACCTGAGGACAGGTGCCTCCAGTCAGCAGAGGAGAAGCTAATGAGAGGTGAGAGACCCGAGCAGAGCTAACAAGGAAAGCAGAGAGCACAATGAGACGGGAGAGGAGAGGCAGAAATTATAGGGAGGGAGCGGGGAATGGGGAAGAAATTGAAGTGAAATTGGAGAGAAATGAGGGAGTCGGAATTTTATAATTTCCAACTCAAGTTTCCAGCCAACTGCGAGACGAGAAATAAATAAATAAATGAGTGAGTGAGAAAAGTGTGAGTGTTCGTATGTGTGTGGGTGTGCAGCTACAGTCTGTGGGTTACCAATATATTCCAGTCAGGCAGAAGAACTGTTCACATTTTACTCATGCGGAAGGAAAGTTTATGCTATAAAATACAGTAATAAAACTGCTCAATTAATAGCTTAAGTAGAGTAAAGGTTAAACATTGTCAATGAGCTTCTTCATGTATGCAAAAAGTACTTGGAGAACTTTTGCTATTAGATCTCCAACTAGCTAGCAAGACCAAGGAACTAGCTAGATCATGACTAACGCAGTTCACTGTGTCCACAATAAGACTGCAGACAAAGAGGAGACACCTTAAAGTTAAACCCACAAATCTTCTAGATCTGTAGCATTAAAGCTGCTCAATGGAACTTTTCATTTTGTGTTTATTTTGGCGGTCCCTGTGGGCAAAGGAGGTAGTGTTTCACCTAATGTTAAGTTACATGTTTCCTCCGCTTCACTCCCCGCTGCAAGGGGACTACTTCCCCGGGAGGAGAGCAGGTGGCAGCTCTGGAGACGGACCTTCAGTTAGCAGCTGAAGGAACTCGAATTCAGCCGGAGCAAACCCCAGCGCCGTTTCGTCTGATGTCACAGAAAAATCTGACCTGGTGGCAGGCATCAAGAATAACTATTAGAAACTAATAGAAATAGCCAATCTTCTCCCTGTTGGTCTCGTTTGCTTATGTAGGTCATATAGAGGCATCGGTATTAAATTGAGGCTGTTTCATAACCAGTTAAAAACTCTTTAGTGCTCTTAACTAAAGATACTTACATTTTACAATCAGACAGGGGACGAGGGCATGAAACTGTTTCAATTGAGGTCCACCGAAGAACAATAGTGAGGTAGCAAGAACCGCGAAGAAGGCCAGCCTCAAAAATAAAGGTGAATTTTGCAAAAACCAAAAAGATTATGGACTACATCAACATCAGTGATTTTATAAAACTTGGTCTTGCTTGAGTAGATTTTAATAGATAACAGGTATAGTCAGCCCTGTTCCTTCCCCATCAAAGCACACTGCCTAAACTGCCTTATTTGTAACCTAAACCTGTACATAACCATTTAATTAGTGGAGTACCTGTTGGATGCAGCGCTCCTTGAAAGGCTCACTGCAGGGCAACAAAGCCCCTTACCTCTTCGGACAACTTTTTACCTGATGATTAAAAAAACAAGCTACTACAGTATAATGGATATTTAGTCATTTTAAACCTGCATTAATGGCTTTTTTGGCCACTTGAGTGCAGCACAACAAGCTGTAAATACAACACTGACATATTATCCATTCATAAAGTAGTCACATTTTTTTCTGTCTATAGTTCAGTGCTGGGCAGCTAGCGTACATTGCTTTAATTGGAGCTTTTTTAGCTGAAAACTGTTGCCTGCTGCGTCTATTGTAGTTGTAGCAGTCTCTAGGTTTCCGATTGGCCAGTCAGCAATACTCAATACTTCACTCGTGGGTTGAGATGCAGGTATGGTTAATAAATACGTAAAAAGGTTCAGTGATTCTGAGAAATTTCCTGTAATGGAAAAGGGCCGACGCTTAAAGGAGCCCTTGGCTTATATTCCTCTCACATTTACTATTCATTTCAAAATACCTAAGCCACCAAACCTGTTCACCTGGCTTGTTCCACAACAAGGAGATAATGATCACACCACATAAGTGTGATCTGTCATCAAAGCTGATAACGCCTCGCTTTGCCAACAGTCATATTCAAAAACTGAGCTTTTGCTGCTTGAGCCAAGTTTCGGTTTCTCCTGTGCATTTAAAAGAGCACCTAAAGTGGCTGAAGGAGGTCAAAGTCCTATAGTCTTGACAGATCAAAGCGGGGAAGCGCGGAGGTTACCATCCAAGCAGGTCTTCATATGAGCTGAGATTCACCAAGCAGCGTCTTTTAACTTAACTTAAAACTCACCTTTCCCTTGCTTTGGGCTTCCCACGAATGCATCTCCAAAATCAGCAGCACTTTGAGGGGTGAGACAAGGGGAAGTAACTTCATTATTTTTGATGGAAATCAGACGTGACAAAGAAGCATGAGGACATCACAAGCCGGGCCGTTTGGAGCACCATTCGTTGTTTCCGCCTCCGTGTGCCTGAGCTGTCTGTACATTAAAGAAAAGGCCGACTTCAGTAAAGCTTGAGTCTTATTGATCTGGGCTTGCCACACGGGGATGTAAGAATTTAACATGTGAACATGCCGGCGTACGCTCGCGCACGCAGACGCGTGGTTTTGAATATCAATGGGATTAGCGAAAGGTCTGGCTGTCGTGAGCTTTCAGATTGTAAACCACACTAAAAGACGGCTGTGTTGCTCTTTAAATGTGATCTCGCAACTTGATAAATGTTATTTAGGTAACATGACAGGTATGACATTTTCTAGCAATATCCTCCCACACACAGATGTAAAGACGCTCCTCATTCTCTCTCGCTTTCCATCACCCTGTCTGTCTTTGTGCAGAAACTGATACACACACACACACACACAGAGAGAGAAGCACTCACTGTTCTTCTCACTCTGTTTTTCATTAAGAAGCTACCCAAGATGTGCTTTCAGTCTCTTTCTTGCATGCATACACACAAACACACACACATAGGCTTGCTCTAGAGTATCCCACATTGCACTGCAGCATCTAGTAAGTCCTCCATGGCAACCATTTCAAAAGTAAGATTCATCCACTTTATATAGCTGGCCTAATTTGTCTACTCCAGCCCCCGCTGAGCACTGCCATCCATGATGACGACAGGGCCCTGTGCTCTCCGCACAGGAGAGAGGGGGAACAAAGTCCCAATGCAAACACCAACATTTAGTCTTGAAAGTTCTGTGTTCTACTTAATAAAGCCTTGAAAAGACCTAAATACGAGCGAGAGAGGACTATTTTAGTATGAAAAAAACATTTCAGTGCTGAAGTTGCTGACACCTAAAGTGACACATAAAGAAGTAGAGAGCGAAAGTGCGTAAAGCTGTTCCACTAAAAGAACTGAGCATGGACGCATTGTGAGACACTGGGCCGCTGGGCACAGACATGTAAAAGCCCGCCCACCACCTACATAGGAGCAAGATGGGGTTTTGCTCCTATGTAGGTGGTGGGCGGAGACACAAAACCACTACAAATAATGTGGCCTTATCAGTTGGGAGTCATTTTGCATCTCTTTGCAGTTGTTTTGTGTCTTTCTGTGGCCAGTTTGTGTTTCTTTGTAATTATTTTGCATTTCTTTGTAGTTTTGTGTCTCTTTGCAGTTGTTTTGTGCCTTTTTATGGTCATTTTGCATCCCTCTGTAGTCATTTTGCATCCCTTTGTAGTCATTTTGCATGTCTTTGTAGTTGTTTTGCATCTCTCCGTGGTTGTTTTGCATCTCTTTGTAGTTTGACTGAATTTTCAACAAGAGATTTTCACTTCAAACAGAGCCTCTGGCCCTGAAGCCACCTGATCCCTTGCACCTCTGGGCCTGTGCCTGGTAGACCTGTTCAGTAATCCATCCATGGAACTGAGTCATATCAGCCAAGTTATCTGTTATTTGAAAATTCAATTTGAAAATGTGAGACTCATGGCTACAAACAGATTCTCTACCCTGTCTGTGGTGCTCTGCCCAGAACCCATTTGTTCCTACTGAAGACCAAAAATCCTGTGCACTGTTGACTTTTACTTGATTCACAGCCTTTCGGTCCTCAGACCTTCATCAGGTAAAATCCATAGAACTGAATATAGACAGAATAAAGTATGTACCAGTGATTGACAGTGAGCAGGATTTTTTGGTTATTTCACTGTTGATATTCCGACACACTGTCTAGAATTTCTTGAGTGTAAAACTTTGTTGTGATTGTTGAACACCATTCTTCCAAAAGATATTCCCTCATTTGGTGTTTTGATGATGGTGGTGGAGAGCGCTGTCTAACACGTCGGTCCAAAATCTCCCATAGGTGTTCAATTGGGTTGAGATCTGGTGACTGCAAAGGCCATAGCATATGATTCACATCATTTTCATACTCATCAAACCATTCAGTGACCCCTCATGCCCTGTGGATGCAGGCATGGTCCCCCTGGAAGAGACCTTTCCTATCAGGATTTAAATGTTTCATTTAAGTATAAAGGTGATCACTCAGAATAATGGCTTAATCCCACTGGACACGTCTGCATCGCATTTTGGCTGCGACACGGCCACCGGAGCTGATCGCGGCCGCTCTAGTCAATGCTGGTGTTTCCACCAGATGCGCCACAGTGCGTGTCAGAGGCGTCCCAGAAGCGGCTCTCTGCTCTGCTCTGCTTAAAATACGCGCCTAGTCTATTTTTGACGGATGCCACGTCAAGCTGCACAGAACAGATGAACCGGGCAGGAAGTCAGACACAGGAACAGCATAGAGCATCCGTTCAAGCACCAGGCCAGAAGAAGCACATAAATCAAGGAAAAATGACCAACAAAATCTGATCAAGTCAATAATATCGGGCGGGCAAAAATGCTCCCGGTGGGGTATGAAGCCGTGCGGAGGACGGTTTTTCCTTTAATTTGTCACCCATCTGTATGTATCTCACATCAAAATGTCAACTTTTCACGGGCAAAGAAAACCAGCTTTCAGCTTTGTGATAATGCTAATGATAATGGGAATTCAGTTAACCCAATGGGTTTTCAAAGGGTAGTTTAGTTTAACAAGGAGGATAAATTCTCAATCCATAAAGGAACACTTTATCCTTCAGTTTCACCAAAATTGGAGCTGCATGGTTTTCACTGGGCAGTGATGATTTTAATGTCCTAAAAGAGCTGGGCACACTCGTTTTTAGCAACCATTACACTATCAGGAGAAATGCTGCATTTGTTGAGGGCTATTTTCGTCTGCGAATTAATACACATTTGGTGAACTGACCCAAAATAAATCTCTGGAGCTCTATGGAACAGAGGAATAAGCTATATATACTTATTAGTGTATATATATAGTGTATATATTGTTAGTTTGATAATTCATTGTTGATTTGGGTTTTTATGGGATTTGATAAATAGAAGAAAAATATAGAATATCACCAGCCTTATCCTCCTGCAAAACTTTGGTACCATTTTGCACCATCGAGGTCCATCTTTTGAGCTTTTTTCCCCGTCTACTGTGTGAACGTAAAAGTGCACAGACCACTTATTATAGCAGCCATCTCTATACATCTTCAAAGCTTCCCCTGCAATTCCCCTGGAAGATCAAGGGCAGGTGGGGGGAGGTCAGCTCACCCCACTTAAAGCACCACAAGTCCCCTAGATTATTGCCTCTCCTGATGAAGCAGCAGCTGATGTGTATCTGGGGGAGGCTGATTGTCACCGTCTTCACAGGCATGAGCATGCGATGTTCCTCTGATGGTGTGAATCCGCCAGGACCAGAAGATGCAATCCAGCTGTCCACCATATCTGCCCACAGTATCTCCACCTCTAACACACACTCACAGAATTTTAACACATCCTCCTCCACACTCTGTACCCCCACCCCCCTCTCACCCAGCCTCAAAAAGACAAGACAGCCTGGTCTCCTGTCTCTCACCTTATTCCATCTATTCTCCCACGTAGCGTTATGTGAACGCACCACGCCAGTTGACTACATGGAGGTGGGTAGCGACAGCAGACTGTGTTGCAGGCAGCTACAGCCAACAGGAAACATCACAGATGACTGATACATGGCTTGCTCATATTCAAGTCTACTTTTATTGATCATTGCACAGTAACATTTACTTTCTTTTCCACCCTTACGCTCTTGACAGTTCATCGATTGAAACGGAAGAGATGGTTTCCACACCATCACTTATCTTTCATTAGATTATAGGAGACACAGAAATCATTATTTTAGACATAATAGCACATAAAGACTGAAAAATGATCTGTTTTGGATATGGCCCGTTGACATTTCATCTCAAATGATGGTTTCTATCCTAATATCTAATGTTCTATCCTCTCAGCTGCTAGCTTTTTCAATAAACTAAATGGAGCCTCTGACTTGGCTAATGCTGCCTCTGACCAGCGAATCGGGACAGAGAAATGTGTTTTTAATACAGGAAAGTACAGTTTTGACCTCTAAATGTAACTCGGCACTACAGGCAGCCGTAATATCATCAGTGATAATGGCAGAAAATGGCATAGAGGGGAATCAAATCAACAGAGGCATGATGGATGGATGGAGGGGAGTTAGTAATGTCTGTCTTCACCCTCTGTCCCTTTCTCACATGCAGCTCTCCTCCTGGGTCCATCTCGCCGAATTATCATACTTGGATGATGAACCGCCGAGAACAGGCCAGCGCTGGTTATGAAAGTGTTGCACATTTGCGGGGAGGGTACATGTGAGTACATGCAAATAGGGCCGCTGCATTAGCATTTGCTATCCTCGGGGCTACACAGGCCGCGCGGTGCCAAGATGTTGCGGCATGCGAGTGAGCTCGCGGTGAACTCGGTCGCAGCCAGATAGCGATCCACGCTCTCCGGGCATCTTTAACACTCGAGCTCTGAGTCTAATTTCACGCGGCAATAAGGCATGGATACTAAACAATACTCAGCCAGAATGTTAAAAAACCAAATACTTGAGATGCAGATGTCATACAATTCTCCTTGAATGGGAGAATACAGCTTGCCTTGCAGAAAGTTAAGTTATTTTCACGTCTAATTCAAGGGTTAATAGAAATTAGAAACAATTTCACAGCTTACTATAACTGGAGTGCTCATTTTATGGTAAATTAGGCTGTAACAATTACATTTGTTGGAAGAGGGGGTGGTCCGCGGAAGCTGTGTACAGCAGCATGCAATCAGCAAAGGCTTTAAGTGGGCGTCTTCAATGTTAGAAAATAATTACACGAGGATAATGTATAGTAATTCAATATTGACATGAAATGTAGAAATAGTAGAAAATAGTCCTCATAAAATGAGAGCTGTTCGTTAGTCTCTGGTTATTCTGGATTCCCAGCGAGCTGAATGTCTTCGCTGACCAGCTGCGGTCTTAGTCCTGTTCCAGTGGGAGTCTGAGCCAGCTCCTCTCCCCCGTGCTACATCAGCTGGCTCCTGTGGGTCACTTGGCAGCCGGCCACCACAACCCGTCCCTGCCAGAAACAGAACTGGGCCTTGGGCCACTCCTTTCAACAGGGCGCCCCGAGAGCTTCGTCTGACCACCTCCTTCATGCTGAGCTGCTCCTGTGCACGGCTTCACTACAGAGGAAACAAAACCACAGGGGAGGGGGGGACATCGGGGTGAGCCCACATGGAAACACGGAACGCCACAAATCCTCCTCTGCTTTAGTGATTTAATGACAGATTAGAGGTAGTGTTTGGCCAAAAAAAAAAAAAGAGCCCACTTTTTTAATTCAATTTTTAAAGCAGTGGCTTAATTAAAAAGGTCATTTTCCTGCCAAGCAGCACAGTTCTTCAACAGTAGCTAAGCAACATTTTGCTAAGTAAGACATAATTACTGGCAAGACTGGTGATTTTAGATTAGTGCATTACTATTTCAATCAACAGCTAATGTGGTCACAGGTCTCAGTTTTTAAGTATTTTCCAGCAGCTTCAAGCATAACAGCCAATGAGAACAAAGGACCAGACATATCTCTTATAATTCAAGGTTTCTATAAAGTCTGGACATGAGAGAGCATTTATCTTTTATCATTAAATACTCAGATATTCAGATTTACTTTATCAACAAAGAAACATGATGTCTAAAAACTGGTGTTTAGTCACGCTGAACATATTCTTGAAACAAGTGAGTGACCTTTCTATCGGAACACATCTCAAAAATGTTTTTAAATGGTTCGTTATCCAACTTCCCTCCACTAAAATGCCAATGACAGTTACGTTTCTCAAAGTCTGACCACCAGGCATTACTTTTCGAAGCTTCATTTAACTTTTTCCTGCCTTCAAGGCACGGACAGGACTTCACGAGAAATCCCTCTGACACCTCGCTCCTCATGCTGGTTCCATTTCGGGAATCGCAAGAGTTCTCCCGCTCCTGTTTTCCTTCTGTCAGAGAGCCTTGAGCTACGGATCCTCATTAGTCACTTTCCCTGAGACCACACTGACACCGGCGTCGCGTTCTCCCTCGCTCAGACTTGCTGAAGGCTTGCGCGGCCACACACCAATTCACAGGCACTGTCAAAAGCCAGGCGACTTACAGGAGCTGGGCAATCATCAGAATCAACCAACCTTTGAAATGCTGTGAATATCATGAACGTGCTGCTGCTGCATAATGTCACGCTGGCTGAAATGCCCACAGGCATCTGCAGCGAAGTTTCTTGCACAATGGTCTTTTGGGAAAATGGGAAAAGTTAAAGGACCATACCAGTGGTTTTGAATGTTTTAGACCATTAGCTACAAATTGTGTACACTTTACATTACATCTTGAGATGGCTAATCCATCAACGGGGGGAAATTTGTCAGCTTTTTTTAAAAAAGGGATATGCACTCTCATGCCTGTTCAGCAAGCTACATATGCTATATGAAGCTACAGCCAGTAGCTGCTTAGCTTAGCTTAATAACTGGAAATAGTGGGAAACACCTAGCCTGGCTCTGTCCAAAGGTTACGTGTAAAAACAACAATGCGCCGTTTTACAGGGAGGTATGTGCCGGACCATTTCTTTGTTGGGACCAGTCTCCAGGCAACCAACGCAGAGGCTACACCCCGTAAAACAACAATATGTCGTTTTACATGTCGTTTTTACAGATCTCTTTTTGTTACTCATGGACAGAGGCCAGGCTAGATTTCCTTTATGCTAAGCTAAGCTAACTGGCTGCTGGCAGTAGCATCACATTACTGTACATGACTCTTGGCAAGAACGCAAATGAGCATATTTCCCAGAATGTCAAACTATTTCTTTGAAAAGGCTGCTGTCTGGAACCAGACTTTGAGAGTGTCCATGAATGTGCCAAGAGGGAAAGAATCCCAAATGAGCTCTGCCTGCTACAAAAGCAATTAAGGTTTGGGAAAAANAAAAAAAGAAATGAAGAAGCTGGATTTGTTCTCTGTGATGGATTACACATTTCATGCAAGTTCCAAGTCTATGCAAGTTGATTTTCATATTGTACAAACATGAACGGACACTAATGGCTGCCTGGAAGGTAGAAAAATCAATCTTTAAGACTTGCTGTATGAATAGTGGTAATGAAAAAAGTATGCAAGTTGTAAGTTAATGCGCTAAAGCATGCAAAAAGCAGCGGTGTGGTCCTTTTAAAAAGGAAACAGGTGCGGCGGCGGACCAACCTGAGGCTTGCATGGTCTCACTTCAGCAGACTGTCAGTCTCCGGGCACTCGGTGACCGATAGCTGTGCCTGGAGGAAGGACAAACCCCAAATCAATACCCTGTCTAAAAACACTGGGAGAAACTTGAGACAGAGATCATGCAATGTCTACAGGAGAAGATATGCTCATGCAACTCAAGCTTTCTTTTTTGGATAACTTTGTACAGGCAGAACCTTTTAAATATTACAGTAAGCAACCTTTACACAGCAAATAAAAAAAGTAACAGCAGCTCAACTGTACAGAAGATATTGACATAGATTTGGCTTTGTTCATTTTAGCAAGAGTTGCATTAACACTATTCTAATATATTTTGTTAGTACACAGAACAGTTATTTTGGTACATAAAATCCACTACTGTATGATATTGGAAGTTACGTTTTTCTTACTTTTGAGTCGATTCTTTTTTGTTGCCATGACTGCAATAATATTTTAAGAAACTGTACGCATTTACCAGCAAGTTTATGTCAATGGATAAACACACTACGAAATTAAACATTTAGGGTTAGGTTACCTTTACAGTGGAGTTCTCTAGGTTATAACCATCCTCTCCATTGCACTGCCATTACTCTGTACTAAAGTAGCCATCGCGCCAGCGTCATTCATGACAATGAAGCCTAGACCTGAATGGTGGTTTGAATTCAGTTAATTTTCAGATGCTATAAAAGCAATTCTCATTAACGATTACGACCACAGGTAAGAGGATTGAAAAAGTCTTATACATACCCAGGCATTCAATGCTTTAGAACTCTATACACATTAGGAAGCTATCCAGGTTATTTTAGAGGTCTTACCTCTGGGTCCTTTTTAAAAAGTATAGAAAGAGAGAGAAAGAATAAGTTGTGCTCTTTTGATAATCAATCAAGACATCATTTAGTAGGGTTAAAGTCTTCAGACGTCAATACATTCATTTAGATTTAAAATGCGGTTTTGAATGAGAAACAAAGGAAAACACCTACATCTGACTGCTGAAGGTTGTTTAAAAAAGGCCATTTCAGAATTTTACTAGGACAGGAAACAAATAAAGCAAGTTAAGTTTCATAAAAAACAAACTAAGCTTTATTGACAAACTGCTGCAAAACATCTTTTGGACAGATTTAGTAACCTATTTAGGCAAGCTTACACATGTAGCATAATGCATTTTATGGAGAGGGTACAGATACTAGTGGCAGAATAAGTACAGTTAGGATGTTTTAAAATATGTACAAGAGTTCGGATTGAGCTGCAGGATCCCTTCTCTATAGAAAGAGAAGACCCATGTGGAGATTTTTGTCCCAATCCTTCTTTGTGTACTTTGTGCATGCAGTTTATAGCGAATCAGATCACAAAATGAAGACCTGAACTGTTTTTAGCATAACAGGAGGCCATCTCTCGGCCGTGTTATCATTAAACAAACATTTTGTCTTCAGAGTCTTAAAATTTATTTTTAACATGTAAAACAAATTGAGGATATGAGGACAGTCCATCTCAACAGTGTCTATTAGGGCTATATTTCAAAACTCTAAGTACAATGACAAATATTGCTGCCTAAGTCTAAATGGACAACGTTTTAGAACTATTTAAAACAAACCATCATCAAGAATGAATTGTACTGATTCCATTAACATTGATTCTTTAACCTTCACTTAATTTAAGATTGTTTTTTTTTTGTGTCTATATTACATAATTGAAAGTTTAAAAGGTCTTTTATTTGGCTATATTAACAGAATTTTGAAATGTAGCCTAAATGGGAATCTGCAACTGACCCTCGACAGATTCTTTATATTTAAAAACAATTAAAATGGATTCCTTAGACAAGTGGATAATGAGCCACTAATTCCACTAGAAATGACTACTCCCAAACAGTTAAAAAATTAACGATCAACAATGCAAAAAAGCCAGAGGGGGGTAAAAAGGGTCAGAGAAAAAAATACAGCAAAATAAACAAAATTCAAATGAAAAAGAACAAAAAAGGACGCCAACTTCTCCTCTCTAACCCATCTAAAAGCCGCTTTGGTTGGAAGGATTGGTGGCTGGATGGTTAGGTAGCTGGTTGGTGCGACAAAGTAGGGGTGGGGGAGGGAGTTCGCGGTCAAATCTCAAAAACCAGTTCCGATTTTCAGTTCCCAATTTGCTCTCTCGTATAAAGTCCAGTGTAGGAAAAGACCAAACCAAAGACAAAACGGACAATTACTTTTGTCGGGCTGCTTAAAGCAAGAGCTGCCGTGGTAGACAGGCGGTAGTCAGGGCGACACGTTAAGGGTGGTGAGTCCGCTTCAGTACTGTCGGTATGGGTGCTCCCGGTAAGGCGTCTTGGCACCTCTGGAGGGGGGAGGGGCCTTCCCTGGAACTGTTCGCTGGGTCCCATTCCAGTCGTCTTGGCCTGGAGAGGACACACAAAAATGAACACATTTACAATTCAATATGGATTCAACCCACCTCAAGGTTTATTACAGAAAACTAGTTTGGTAAGTGGACGTTAAAGGTGCCCAGTGGAGTTTTCTTGTAAACAAACAAAGTTTCTGTTTACATTGTGTGTTTTTCACCAAAATGCATCATGTGTGTCCTTGAGGTTTGACAAATGTTGGAATAACATTAAACCGTTGGCCGTTACAAGCACAAAACATTGCTCCACAGCGCTACTAGTGGTCAAAAACTCCAGAGGGTACCTTTAAAGTTACCAGTTAGTGGCTGTAACTTTGAAATCTAGTAGCCATTTTGGCCAGTGATCCGAATCAATATTTTTAGACATAGATGTTAAATTTTACATTTTCAGCACATTATACAAATCAATCAACCAATCAATAAATGTAATTAAAAATGAATACAATTAAAAATTTAAACAAACTTTTTTGGTCACATTTTTATGCTTACTTTTTAACAGTATAAATTAGGTCATCTTTGTTTTTCCTTACCATATGACTCGTATGACTCTGTGGTCTCTCCGTGTCCATAGTCATAGTATTCTGGCTCTCTGATGGTCAAAAACAGGGAGAAGAAGAAAAAAAAAATCACTTTTAATCTCTGAAAAACATCAAGTAGCTGCTGACTGTAATGTCTAGGGGGATGATAATTGGCTTCCATGAATAAGATCAAAGCTTGGCTCTCTAGCATGGAACATCTGAGTCCCGGCTGGTTCTCCTAAATAACACCGCCATCCAAACCATGAAACGTGAAGTACCATCAGCGCTGAATTTGTGCAGAGTGGCTAAAAAGTATTTCTCCTGCACTCAAATCCCTTTTCGAGTGAAACTAGCAACTAGGCAATGTGTGTGCACTTTGTGAGAAGCAGGTGAAAACCAAAGAGACGTCTGATTCACTCACGCCTGCGGCTGACTGTAATAGCTGTCGTATGACTCGTAGGCCGGGTCTGTGTAGCTCTCATCATAGCCCTGGAGAGGTAAGGAAACAGAGAAACAGAGTGAGATTTAAGGAGAGGCTTGTTCATGAATCATGAATGTCAAGATGTCCCCAAAGAACTACACTTGTACTGAAGCAGACACACTCCCCTTACGTCTTGAGCATCCAAAATCACTTATTCCTGTGTTGACGGACGAGCAATTCAAAGCCAACAGAGTGCCCAAAACATTCCCATTCAGAGGAGACATGTGTTGGAGAGGTCAGATTTAGCTACGTCAAACCTGGCAGCACCACGACAGGAAAACTCATCTTTTGGCTGTTACACTACTTATTCCTCGTAGGTCTTATCAATTCTTATGTCTACCTCATCAAAATTAAAGTTTAAAGAGATTGTTTACTTGTTTGTATAATAATAATAAATATAACCTACGACATAATTGTGCGGAGGACATCTAGATACAAACTAAATGGATAAATTAAAACCACCCTCCACTGGCAGTTGTACTTACATATTCCTCGTAGCTCTCAGCAGCTGCAGCAGGGGTGTGCTGGTGGGGTGGAGGCGCCATCCTCTGGGGGGGTCCGCCTGCTGGGGGCCTGGCGCGGGGTGCCACGGCTCCCCTGGCGGGCGCCGCAGGGGGTCCTCCTCGACCTGCTGGGGCGCCCCTTACTGCGCCACCTCTGGCTGGGCCACCTCGAGTCACACCTCCCCTGACAGCAGCACCGCGAGGAGGCATCCCCCTCCCCCTGGAGAAAAGAACACAGAGTTAACACTGTGCTCTTCTACTTGAAGGAATAGTTCGACATTTTGGCAAATATTTTTATTTGCTTTCTTGCCGAGAGTCGGTTGAGAAGATCAATACCACGCTCATGTCTCTACGCTAAATATTAAGCTACAGCCAGGAGCCAGTTAGCTTAGCTCAGCATAAAGACTAGAAACAGAAACAACTATAACGGCTCTGTCCAAAGGTAACAAAATTCGTTATATCTTGTTTGTTTAAACAACATGTTTATTAGTGCGCTTTAAAAACAGGTGCTGGTAGGTGGATTTTGTTTGAACAGAGCCAGGCTGGCCCGTTTTCAGTCTTTATGCTAAGCTAAGCTAACTGACTACTGGCTCCAGCTAAATTATTTACCATAGAGACTTGTGAGTGGTATTGATCTTCTCATCTAATTTGTTTTAACACATTTATACGATATGATTCTTCACATTCTTCTCAAGAAACTAAACATGAACCAACAGTTTCGGGAGCATTTGGAATTTTTTGTGTGACGGGCTACTGATTTAGATTCCTTGATATTCCTTTAACTCACAGTTGAAGCTGTTTCTCACATTAGGTTTATAGGGAGCACAGTGTGTCCTGTATTCTCTGCTAAAGGCGCATCAAAAGTATCAAAAAGCGCCAAAAATGTCCAAAAATTGCTCCTCAGCAATTACACAAAAAACTACACAAATACAGAAAAAGGAGTAAATACAATACTGCTCCCAGCCTTGCTCAGCATTTTCCTTGCTACATACAGTAGATATAGTGGTAGATGAACAACAGTGTCTTTGTATTTCTTCGGTGACCCAGCAGCTATTATATGAGAAACCCTGTGTGCGTCCAAATCCACACCTGTGTGCTCCTGCAGGGGGGACTCCGCGGCCCCTGACTGGCGGGCCCCCTCGGACTCTGGCTCCGTGCTCCTGGCCTCCGTTCAGGTAGCTCATCTCCATGAACTGCTCTTGGCAGATATCATCCATCATATCCTACACACACACACACACACACAGCGGAAGAAAATAAAAAGAGGAGACAGAGGGTGAGAAACAAGAGTACATGACATGGGAAAAGTGAAGGAGCACAAATGAAAAAGCAAAAACGAGAGAGAAGAGGGAAGAAAAGGAGGCAGTGTGGAAGAACGAGCGATGAATAAAAGAGTGAAACACAATTACAGAGCTGCTCACAACACAGCATCCCCCTAATGGCTAACAGAGCGAGTGGAAGAGAAAGTCTCAGTGCCAGTGACTCAGAGTGTTAAAGAGAGGGGGGGGGTTGTGGATGTGGGAGGTTGGAAAGCATCCATCCACACTCCCTGCCTTCCTGTGCCTCTCCATCATGCACAAAATGTAAATCACTTCTCCCTGCACTTCTTGACAAGTCTGGTGTGACTGCATCAACGGTTACCTTATTCTATCCACAGAAACAATAAGTTGGGATGGATTAGTGAAGCTGTGCGCCTGAGCAGCACAAATCCTGCAACACAATCTGTCGCCTTTCTTCGGGGAGCAATCGCAAGGGCTGCACTGTGACCCAATCAATTCTTTTTCATAAATCAGTCCCCGGAATGGTAGCGGAGCTCTAATGACAGTGAAAAAGAAGGAAAAAGGTGGATGCAAGAATATGCAGCGCAGGCGGCAGTTTTCACTTCATCTGCAGCAAAAGAAGTCGAACGCACGCCATTTGACTGATTACAGATTCATCTCAGGCGAGGAGCGGTGCGGCTGCAGCTGCATTTAACAAGCCAGCGAGGTGACATGCCTTTACCCAGCAAGGTGTTGAGACTAATTAAGTTTCTTTAGACATTGCATTCTATAAAAA
>NTHP01000951.1:111678-133541 GCA_003416845.1 Oplegnathus fasciatus | reverse complement strand
AAAAAAAAAGCGTCAGTGTTGGGAAATAAAAGGATCTGCAAATCCTTCACACAGGAGCAAGGCTCTGCTTTTGCATTTACATTGGTAGACATACAGGTATACAGACATAAAGAAGATGAGGAAGAACAAAAGAGTCAAAGCCTCCTGGAATACCTGAGGAGGAGCACAGCTAATACATAAAACATTTCACCAACAAATCACATCCACCCATTTTCACAGAACCTGGGTCATTTATTAAAATATGGCCCGGTTCCAAATGAAGGCCGTCAAGCCTGACAGATTATGGCCCTAAATTGTAATGACAGGTTCTGCAGGGGACGGCTTTTTACATAACACGGCAATACCAACATCGCAACTGGCTCATCAGCCTGTTCATCTCGCCTTTGATCCAAATGCTCCCTTCTTCTATAGCACCCTGCACACTAATTAAAAAATGTGGGCATGTATTGGCCTGCTTTGGCATGGGCCATTGTTAGGGAACTATGGGCTTCAGCCGGGCTTGACAACAGACCAGGTTGGCCCGCGCTCAAGAATCTCTCAGCATAAACCCACTAAAGCAAGCGTATCGGCCGCGCAGGGTAAATTCTACCACATATCTGTCTGGGAGCTATACATCTCCAGTCTGATTCTCCGTGAAGGATGACACTCAGGGAAAGACACTGTGATGGACAGACATGTGGGCAGGCCAGATGAAGGGGGAAGCCTGCCAACACACTGAAAGCGACCCAGTTCCTCCTCTGGAGCTGATTGCTTTATGTTACATTGCTTTGTCTAACTTGCCCGCCGCGACTACCCCCACCTTTCTGAAAGGCACGCCCTCAGTCAATTACCCAAGAACACTTTCAGCTGGGTTTCTCAATCTCTCTGCAGCCAGTGACTCCGTTTTTAGATCTGATATTCTCATAAGCGTTGTGTGAACTTGGGTGACACATGCTGTTCTCTTCTGCACAGAGGGAAGTCTGCTGAGGGTTTGCATAGAGAGTATATCTATAACATATTTCTAAATTAAAACTATAACAAGAAAACTGTATGACATGAGACTTTGAAATCTCCAGCATCCCTGTCTGCAAGTGGACCCAAGGTGGAGAAACTGTGACTTACAGACTGAGCATGTGTGTATGGCTTTTGTTTTGGGGCTCAACTTAGAGCTGAAATGATTAGTCAATTAATTGATTAGTCAGGCAACAGTAAATTAATTGGCAACTATTTAGATATTTGATTAATCGTAAGTTATTTTTCAAATAAAAGAGCCAAACCAATTTCAGCTTTACAACTGTGACGATTTGGTGCTTTTATTTGTCTTATGTGACAGTGAATTCATCATTTTTGAGGTTTTGTTGATTAAAATATTTGAAAATATCAACTTTGGCTTTAGGAAATTCTAACAGGCTTTTTTCACAATTCTCAATTGATATTTTATGGACCAAACAATTCATAGAGAAACCATTTGGCAGATTACTTTTTGATAATGAAAGGAATCATTAGCTGCAGTCCTAGTTCAATTTGTTATGTTGAGATGACAACTCATCAATGGCAGAAGATAACTCTAAGCTAAAACTGATTTAACCATTTCCATCAGTTATCAAAAGTTACTGTTACAATTTTACAAATGCAAAGATAAGCTTTGATCTTTATCTTTGTAATTTCGCAGACAAAGCTTTACTATTCTAAAGACATCACTTAAGCCTCTGTTAACTTGTGTTGAGTGTTTGTCAATATCGTTGACATTTTACAGGCTAAATGATGAACTGATTGCATAATCAACAGGTTAATGAATGGCAAAGCATAATTGTTACATACAGCTCTAGGAAAGTCCACGCAGACGAGTCAATAGACACTCTCCCACTGGACACCGACAAGACACAAGCAAGCCAAAACAACAAGGTCAGACTCACAGGAAACAGGAACTTCTTGACCTCCTCCATGGCGTGTGCCATGCGCAGGTAGGCCTCTGGCACGGGGGCAAACACCTCGATGAACACGTGCAGCTCCATAGACAAATGGGCGTACTTGGGCTCGCCGCCTTTCCTCAGCCCCTCCTCCTGAAACAAGGACATCGCAGGAGTGTCAGCGAGTCAAAGAGAGCACACGGCGAGCTCTAAATGAAATGAATTATGCAGGAAGTAATCGCATTACATCCACCTCCGAGGGCATCAGGCAAAAGGTGTGGTATTCCCTTCCTTTATGTAGCTTAATAATTAAATCAGACTGGTAGATAACAAGTTTAGCGGGAGATCCTGAAGATTCCTGGAACAGATGTGCAGTGCACGGATGCCCTTGGCTTTACGTTTACGTTCACCCGAGCTATCCTGCAAGTTGATGCCATCTGGGCTCACTGCCTGCCATCCCTCTCAAATACCGGCCAGATGTGTTATGGCTTCAGATACCCTCCTCACAGGTGTGTAACTACAGAAGTGTGTGTGTGTGTGTGTGTGTGTTACCTTGGATTTGTCTCTCATGGATCCTTTGCCCAGCACAGAGATCTTGGCTCCGGTCTCTTCCTGCAGACGTTTGATTGTATTGCCCTGAGGTCCCAAAATCTTCCCCACGAAATTGAACTAATAGCAAAACAAAGCAGAACAAAATTAGCCTGACAATCAAAACAGAGGCGTTTAATACCAAGAGAGCGAAGGCGCAATTACTGTCAGGGGTCTTGTTGCACATACTCCAGCCTTAAGTAGTAGATTTACCAGAGAAGGTCGATATGAGCCCTTGAGGGCCGTAATGTCGCCAGTTACTATTCACTACAATCATCCGAGCACTGAGACAGAACCAACTTGTGATCAAAAGCTGCAATCTTTACCTCCTCAATCTTTGAACAAAGTAATTACCATGTGTGTATGTGTCCTACAATTAGCTGTCATTGCCAAACGCATTTAGCAAAAGAGTCGCCCCCGAGGAAGCAATTCCTCCTGGAGTTGTGAAAGTAGCTTTTGTTATCTGAAAACCCTCATTAGCTTTGTCATCCCTGACACAGCGGACTGATGTACCAACTAAAGCTAAGTCTGGCAAACTAAGACCGCCTGCTGGAGATCAGAAGGCTGGCTTACCCCAAAGACGAGACCCCTACATCATATTGATCTGATGCATCTATAGACCTCGTTCTTGTTAGAACTTCTTGGAAAGATTTTTTTAAAGAAGTGTGTAAATGTCAAAAAGTGAAAAAAAAAAAAAGTAAAATGCTAAAAGTTACACAACAGGCTTCCGACAGCCACCACATAAACTTAGATGACTCAAACTGATGCAAATAAATTCAACAACATGCAAATGAAGCATTATGCAACTGGCAATGTGTTCATCATCACCATCATCATCCTACAATCAATGTAGCCTCGTGTGTGAGCCAGATATAGATTGAACTGATATGGACGAATACACCTGAGGTTACGTCATAAAGCCCAGTAAGACTTCTGCTGAACACAAACACAAGAGAAGATCCAATCTTCTCAGCACAGTATGAATTACACTGCAGTATAGAGCCTTCCTGACCATAGTAATATTAA
Source organism: Oplegnathus fasciatus (assembly GCA_003416845.1). Classification (NCBI taxonomy): domain Eukaryota; kingdom Metazoa; phylum Chordata; class Actinopteri; order Centrarchiformes; family Oplegnathidae; genus Oplegnathus; species Oplegnathus fasciatus. The sequence continues at coordinate 130,038 of NTHP01000951.1, read as the reverse complement.
CATTTTGATCCTTTCAGTGATATTTTAAAACATGCCAGTATCGGCTGTAATTATACTCTGGAGCTTAAAGATCAAGGTTGAGAAGAGTAATTTGAGACTCCCAAGTAACCCCATGGCTTTGTGTAATTGAAACCCGGCTGCAGGATAAATTAAATCAAGAGGGGTTCACAGTGAAGAGAGAAAAAAAAAAGAGGACAGAAGAAGAAGAAGAAAAAAAGAAACAAGGGCAAAGAAAGCTCACCTTCGGGTACTGTTTGACAGGTATGAGCACTCGTTCCTTAAGTTTGATGTTCTTTGTTGTGAAAAGGTCCAGGTACGTTTCTGCCTCCTTTTTAGTCTCGCCTTTCTGGATTCTATCGATTTCTGGAGGGGTGGGAGTGGGGGGGGAGAGGTATCGTTTCAGGCAAAGTGTTCATGCAATCAAACAGGATTCAAAGAAGCAAAGTACATCTCAGTTATGAGGAGGACTTGTGTGCGTTTACATTATCAAGTAAGCATCAATTTAGAGATTTGCGGGTCATACGCCGCCTCGGTGTCCAGGTTAAAATGTGGATAAATTTGCTTGATGTTAACTATTTTTAGCTACATACGTTACATTTAACAGTCGTTTCAACTGCAGCTCTCTGCATCCTAGACATAAAATAAACTTCCACTTTTCAGCCTAATTTTGCCTGGTTTGAACCAAGACAACTTGAAATTTTTTGACTGACGGACGATCACTGTTTACTGAATGCAAAACAATGCTGCCTCCAGATGAATACAAGGCGGCAGATGTGATGCGTTTCATTCAGCAACTTTTTGTGATCTTGTCAAAATCCTGAATAGAGCTGAAACAGCTGATTAGAATCTGAATCAAATTTATTGCCAAGTAGGTTTACAAGAAATCTGACTTCATATATTGTTGCATGACATATAAACATAGCGAGTAGAAAAATATAAGAAAGGAAAAGGTGACAGCAAGTACTGCGAGGCAGAAGCATAGCTTAAATATATAAAATAGATAAAAATATGACAAGATATTATAGAATAAAATAAAGATATAGACATAGACAATATGTACAATATGACTTATTTAATGAAAGTTTAAATAAAGTATTTAAATCCATTAACTGGCTTTGAGTATATCATTGAGTTAGCCATTTTTCAAGCAAAACTCCAAACAATCTCTGGCTGCAGCTTCTTCAATGTGAGGATTTGTCGATTTCCTCTGCTTTATAATCACTGGAGACAGAATCTCTTTGGGTTTTGTACTGCTGATCAGACAAAATAAGACATGTAAATATACACCCTGGGCTCTGAGAACTTGTGATGGACATTTTCTAATCTAAAAAATTAACCATTTAATCAAGAAAATAACCGTCAGACTAATCAATAATGGCAGTAATCTTTATTTGTAGCCCTAATCCTGAAACTCACAGCTACATTTTGAGAAGCAGCTATCAGCTCATCCCTGCACCCTCTGTCACCTCTTCCATGTGGCACAGCACCTTGTCCTCGCCACCCAATAGCACCATTTCAGCGCTTCCTCTCAAACCACCTCCTCACTCCTGGCCATGACAACTCCTGAGCCCGCGATGTGCAAACATGTCAGCTTCACCAAAGTCTACCAGCTGCAGATCGGTAGGGGAGACTCAGTGTAGACGGCGAACCGAGGAAACCCACAGCACACACACACACTGACACACTTTTGTCTTTCTGGATCATTCTCACTTTCAATTTCAGGAGGTGTAGCCTAGATTTTACACATCCTGTTAGACAAAGAGACCAGCTCAGTCATTACCAGAGGTGCGCGGAGATACCTGACTGGAGCAGAAAGACTCCCCAACCACTGGAGCAGCACATGGGCAACAGCAGAGCAGTCCTTCAGTTCATCTATTGCACTCAATAGCAAGCGTATAATGTCCTAATGAGGTGTAGCGTATTTTCATTTACCATAGCATCACTGTAATGCCCCTGTAAAGACTTGTGGTACTCAGTAGTGACAGTACTTTCTGGTGCAGTATCACTACATTATTTTACTGTTATTAGAAGACATATTCTGTGACATTCATACAGTTCTGTCCCTCTAAAATGTACACAGAAAACATTAATAAAAAGGATAAAGCACGGCAGTGTTTTGTCCCTCTCTAGCCCAGTCACAGGACAGCAGCCCCGGAGTTGCCAAGGCTGCAGTCTCTTGCTCAAGGACACTTCAGTAGCGGCCGACTGACAGCGGGGGCATGAAGATCTCCGCCCCCCCCCCAAGTCACGGGTACTGGCGCACTTTTACACGCTGCTGCGCAACGCAGCTGTCAGACACACTGGGCTCAACAGGGACTCGACAACGACAACAAACGAGCGTTTGTCCGCGTGCTCAAGTTTTAAACTCGTCACGAGCCTCGACAGCGCTGAGGAAAACAAGAGCCGACACGGCGCAGCTGCACGAGAGGAAGCAGAAATTATTCGGAGGAATATTTGAAAGTGTGTCTCCTTCTTTGTTGCAATAGCCTCAGGCTTTTTACAGTCTCACACACTAGTCATTAGCTATCATATAATTAGCTCCTAAATGCATCACACACACACACACACACACCTATTCATGACTATGGAAGCACTTCATGTTGGTGTTGATGGGGCACGTCCCGCCACCAAACACATGGCTATCAAAGCATGGAGGTGTGCTCCTCTTCCACTCAAAGCATACAGCACATTGTGAAAGACAAAATAAACAGTGCGTGACAACACTTCACCTGCGTTTAAAAGTTTCATGGCGTGCGTAAACGACGAGTCCAGGCTGTCCTTCTCCGCCAGCAGCTCGGGGAGGTATTTGTCGTCGTTCTCCATTTTGAGTTTAGAGAGAGAGAGGGAGTCAGTTTCGGTACAACAGAGGGAAAAAAAACCGTGAAAAAAAACCCAACAATAATAGAAAAAAAGTAGTCCAGTTATGTAACTACGGAGTGCCGCGTATCCTCTGTGCAGACGGCGCTTTGCATGTGGCTACCGGGCGTTTCTGCGACGGTCGGGTCCGCTACTTTGCGTCTTTGTGGTTTCCCCAACCAGCTGGGTCCCTCTCTTCAGCAGCAGTGGCTGGATGGAAATGGGAGAACAAAAGCGGTGAGAGACTGGAAGAATAGTGATCCGACTCAAGCCGGCGGAAGTGAGCTCAGAAGGACGTAGCTCTCCGGACAGACGCCGCCTACTGTGTGTGCGGTGTTGAATGCGCGCCGCCTCCAGTAGCGATAATCCCACTATCAGATTTTCAACACTGGTATATGGGTGTGCCCGCTGCACGGTGTGGTGCTGTTATAATATAACTGTCTACTACTGGCTTCACTTAACTCTGAGGGGAACTCACATAGGAACTTATTACGATAATATCCACATTTGAAAGTGTATCAAAGCCAGAGGTGCTCAAAAGTAAACTGATTAATGTCCATATATGATAATTTGGCGTCAGTATATCATTATAGGCAGTTATACCTTTGCCGTGATGTCTGCAGTGTTTTATAGAATTGGAGGAGTTAATGGCCTGCAGGTTAAACATGGATGACTTTTTTATGGTTAACTGGAAGGGAATGTAGATTATCTGTCTATTTTTAAATGTATTATTTTTTTGTATGTAAGATTATTTAAAGACTCCAGGGATCAAGTGAGTGTGGGTGTTGTCTCACTAATTGTATGACCACAAATGCCCTAATCTTGATTATAGAGTTACTTGGGAATCGTCACAGGGATATTACAGTATATTCTCATCTGAGGAGAGCGACATGACAATGGGAAATATTAGAGTATAAACTTGAAAATTTAGATAGATAGATAGATAGATAGATAGATAGAAATAAAGGAAAGAAAGAAAATAAATAAATAAAATAAAATACAGTTAGTTAAATAAAGCTAAAGCCATACACAATAGCCAATGAATAGAAGTATGAATAGAATACTAAATTGAATAGAAACTAAACTATACAGACTAGGACCATAGTCCAAATCTAATATTCAATAATAGTATTGACTTGTGATGTACTGCAGAATAAGACATTTTCATATCAAGTGTATTTTAACTGATGTGAATCGGATAAAAAGATGATGACACATCTTCAGTGTTTAATTTGTTAAAATAATTTCAGTTCAGACAGTGTTCAGACAGAAGATGTGGCTCTTCCATTCCAGGCTCTCTACTGCCCCTTTGTGGCAGTGCTGATCAGGACAGGAGGTGTGCCTCGTGCAGCTGAAACTGGCTCCATCAGAAGACGCCTGTTCTCACTCTAATCCCCCATTTTCCTCTCCACTTCTATTGATTCAGAAACACTTATGTGCAAGTGAAAAGCGCAGAGAGGAGAATGTCTGGAACAGACTCTCAAGGATTGATTCCTCTGATTCAGATTGTGGTAATGAACCTGTCACGCCGTTGACTGGAGCACATGAGGTCAGAGGTTGGAGCTGGCCTAATGCATACAAAGCAAGAGCAGAGCAGAGTGTTCCTTGTGTATTGGGTCTTTAAGCATATACAGTAGCATGCATTATCTGCAGGCGGATGCTCTTTGAACAAACAGCAAAAACTGCAGGTCATTTGTCAGCCCGCTGCCGGAGTGAAAACTATTACGATCGACCGCAGCTGTACCCAGGAATGCATCTGCTCAAAACAAATGAAGGCAAAAATTGTCTGCAATAAACACTTATGGGAGGCCGAAGACCCGCTCTAACTATCAGCGTTCAGCTTGATCTATCTCTGACCGTTACAGTGTTATTAGTGTTGGGGGTTGCAAGGTTGTCCTGACTCCTCTTGTCATTGACAGAATGGATAGCCTGTGAGCTGAATTTCAATTGGCTCATAAAAGGAAGACTTACTTCTCTTGGCAGGTGGAGGAGTTCCAATTCGATAGTTCGCGCTTTTGCCTTCTGCTTGTGTGGACTTCCCCTGTCCCCTAACATACAGAGCCACAGTCTGGGGTAAACAGGGGCAGATGGAAGGGGGTAAACACTGGGGTTAGGCTTATATAAGCTGCTGCTATTCCAGATCTTTGCATCTGACCATTTTTCATGCCCCAAAGATTCCAAAAAGTGGCAAGGATTCAGTGTTCCCCTGGAGTTTTATCCTTGTTAGGACAGATGAGCCTGCGAAACAGCATTGAGAGCATCATGGGACTCTGAAGCTCCACTAAAAGTCAAACCAGTGAAATTCTTAGCAGTTCCTTATGGCAGGTTTCACTGCAACTTTTACAAACTCCAGTATAACAAGAGTCTACAGCCATGCTAGCGGCTCTGTGAGGCTGTACTGAGGCACAGTGGTGCTTTGAGCTAAATGCTAACATGTTCCCAATGACAATGCTAAAATGCTGATGTATAGCAGGTGTAATGTTCACCATCTTCGTTTAGCGTGTTTGCATGCTAACATTTGCTAATTAGCATTAAACACCAAGTACAGCTGAGGTTGATGGGAATGACATTATTTTTGCAGGTATTTGGTCCTAAACCAGAGTACTGGATTTGAAAGACTTTGAACTGATGGTGGCGCTAGATGAAAAGTTAAAAGATCACCAATATGATTACAGTTGACGGGAAAATGAACATCTGTACCAAATTTCATTGCAATCCATCTAATAGTTGTTGAGACATTTTACTCAAAACCACAAATGTCAACCTCATGGTGACACTAGAGGAAAAGTCAGGAGATCACCAAAGTCATTAGGATACATCCTCTGGGAACCATGAATGTCTCATACAATCTTTTGTGCCAATACATCTGGATGTTGAGATTTTACTGGATAAGTGGAAATTTAGACCTTCTGGTGGGGCAATCGGGAAGATCGAGGGATCACCAAAGTAATTAGGATTCATCCTCTGGGGACCTTGAAGGTCTGCACCAAATTCCATGGCAATCCATCCAAAAGTTTTTGAGACATTTCACTAAAAAACAAAAATGTCAACCTCATTTTGGGGTTATAGGAAAATTCAGGGGATCACCGAAGTCAGTATAATTCTTCCTCAGGGAACCATGAATCTTTGTGCAAACTTTCCTGGCACATTTCAGTCTGGACAAAAGGGGTGGCCCAGCCTGACAGATGGACATCCATAGAGCCATGCTGCTAGTATGGCTAAAAACCTCCCACACCACACTCAAATTATTTTTTTCAGGTCAGACATCTGACATAAAAACAAATACAAATGAATATGTATTGACTAATTGTGCCTATGGTGGAAACCATCTCATTAGAGGAGGTATTAAATGGATGATATTCAATTTTTAAAAAAAGTCCTTCATCCTTATTGTATAGAGTATTTCTTAAGTCGACAATAGTAAATAGAAAAAAAAGATAACATGAAAGTGGTGAAGGGACAAATAGAAGGAGAATAGGAATTTGTAAGTAAATCCTGTCGTCTACGCACTGTCAGTGGAGGGTTTTCCTGTTCCTGGGCGGTTTAGGCAAGAAAGCAAGCGAGAGAGCGAGAGAGATGGCTGGGTTCAGTCTGAGGGTCACGCTCAGTTTAGCATCGCTACAAGGCCAGAGAAACCTTTTTTTCCCCATGAAAGCTTTCAGAACTGTCACACCTGCTTAGGTCTGTAACACCCACCCCCCTCCCCCACCCTTTCCTCCATCTCCTCCTCTTCCCGCACTACCCATCCCTCCCTCACCACCCTCCCACCACAGAAAACAAGCTCGCCCTTCATCCCATCCCCCAGACTTTCTCTGTCCCTGTCAAGGTGATCATTTTGTTGATCATCAATGTCTCTGGGGAGGCATCTGCATCTGTACAAGTGCTTGCAAGATTAAAAAAATACATTTAAAGCCTGCAGATGTGCATACATTTTCATAGATGGTTTTAATCTTGGTTAAGATCTTGTGTTTTGTAAAATTACCTGACGCTATGTGGAGCATTACGCTATTCTCCTGGAAAGTAAAGACTTTTATTTGCATTGCCGGAGTCTTGTTCCGCCACTTGGAGACAGGAGTTCTAGTAAAAGCCATTAGTGAGGGCACTTACATATTCTGCTGATACTGCAAAAACTGAAAAAAAAAATTGGCACAGACCCAGCAGCCAAAAACTTTAATTTACCCTCTTAACAAACCGGAGGGCAAAAAAAACATGGCAGGTGAAATCACGACGTCTTTTGCTTCAATAAATAAGTAATGTGACATTTCAGGTTGTGTTATTTCTGACAGAGCTGAGAGGAATTGAGGAAATGACTCCAGTTCCTCTCGTTTAAAAAAGTAATGGCTCATTTTAGTGTCAGAAAATGTGAGAATACTTTATGCCCTAATAACTCTGCTCCTGTTATAGTCATTTTTGCTGAAATGTGGGCTCCATTATTCCACCCTTCTGTGCATACTCTTCTGAAATATAGAATAAAATACAGTGAGACCAATATAAAGATGCACTTAGAACTGACAAAGCCCCCTTAAACTTGTAATTGAAAAGAACCTATTCACCAAAATCATCCATCTTTCCTTAGTAGCATTTGCTCAAGTTCTCCATTCTAACACTTTGGCATACACTATTGATTGTAACAGAATAGCATTATTCTTAAATGCTTAATCTATCCTCCATTAATATGTCTTTAAAATGGCATTAATCAACAATTTTAGATGCGTATATGGGTCAATAAAGGGCCGGTGGATATTCATTTACGTTTGTGATGGGGCCAGAAACACACTCCGATAGAAAAATTATTCACAGCAAGGTCTATGGAAGTGCTCGTTGCTGTTGAATTTTTAAAATGTAATGTTTCAGTGCTGTGAGCACCACAAACAAAAATTCCACTCATCTCCTTTGGGGTGTCGACAGAGTCTCACAGATGGATATCTCACAACCTGGGTAAATAAAAACACAACTATCTGCATGGCAGTGATGGGAGAAACCATGTTTTTTGAACACTGAATCAAATGAGTAATGTAAAAGGGGTCGTTAGCATTGACAGTCCCAACTCTGCAGCTCTACTGACCTTTTTAGCCTCTTTTAGCTAATTGTTTTGGTTTTACAGCCCGCAATTTTGACTGCATCATTTTGTGTCTCACCGCTTTCATCAAACCCTGTTTTCCTAACACTGTCCTCCCAAGAAAAATAGCAGCATCAGTCGTTTCAGCAAATTCCCAGAAACAACATATGTTTATGTTCAAGTGACAAAGCTCTCTAGCGGACTTATGACTCTTGTCCGTTCCAAACAGCAGACAGTCAAAGATAGCATAAAGCTAGCTGGTAAAGAAAGTCTCAAGTTATGTTGGCATCTGGCAAGCTAACGACCCAGATATCTGTCAAGTTGGCAAAGACAAAATTAGAGCACAAATGCCAGTGAAGATGAACTTAGCTTTGTCGGGAAGTCTAATGAGATAATAATGTTGCTCTGTGTCCGCTGCAGGTGTAAATTGCTTGCTAACACATCAGCTATAACAACTCTATTGTCAGGCTGTGTGTCTGCTAGCGTGTCTTGGTGTTCTTCTGCCCCCTAGTGGCCAAACGTTGATTAATGCAGCTTTAAGTAGTTAAGTTAGTGGTTTCATCATATTTTCTGTAGAATAAAAGTATAAATATGATCAGGAACTACTTCAGTTTAGCATCATTTTCATCTGCTGCGTAGTTCTTTTTAGTTTAATACAGTTCCTTATCACCTACGAGTCACCTACTATTACTCAACATAGCGCATGCTTGCTTAGCATCAGACCCAATGATCTGGCAGGGACACTCAAACACTGGTTTGCACCTTTAAAGAATGATATCGTCTGATACGACTGTCTGAGTGGTGTGATTTGTGCTGAAAGTAAGTAGGCCACGTCTGAGCCCAGGGGGCAGAGGAACGGCTGGATCTGTTTACTCACACTCAAGGATTTCATTCCTTATTTTCATCGATGTTGATGATGATGATTTTCCTCTCAGTGCTGTTATTAATGTTTTGTCTGTCTTTGTGTGTATTGTGTGTGTGTGTGTGTGTGTGTGTGTGCACAGGTGGGCACTTGTGTGTGATTTATGTAGAACATGCTTTGCACTCAGGAGCTTTCCCTCTCTCCCTCACACTTTGATGTAAGTGCTCTACACTCCTGCTAAAGATATACCTACAGCAATGATTTATGGGCCCGGCCGCATTCATCGGACCCAAATGAAAAGCCAATAAGGTGTTTATAGACACGTATATATCTTCATGTAATGCCCTGTGGCTCGTTAAGTTTTTATATCCAGTGTTACCTCTGGGAGGTAACAGTTTGCATTCAACCCTGGTTCTGTGTCATCAGTAAGCAAACAGTAAAGTGGCTGTGGGAGATGTTGAGGCTTTAAGGCAGGGCTATTGTGCCAAACATAGACTGACTGAAGATTTCATTGTGTTGTAGAAACATTTTAACAAGCAGCATGATGGAATATACTAGCCTACATCTCCTTGTATGAACACAGTTTCACAGTCAGCACAGTCTCTATTAATAGTGGAGTGGGTCATTGTAGTACTTACGTGCATGTGTAAATCTTTTAAACAGTATATTACAGTATATTTCAAGTTATTCTGAAGGCATACGTTTTTGTTTGTAGAAAAACAAGATTATTCTGGCTAGAAATTGGCGCAGTAGGTAATGGGGTGGCCAAAGTCAGACAACTGAAATTCTCCAGGGGCTTTAACAGAATTGAAGTGGAGTGACTATGAACTGGATGAGTTCATTTTCAACAGGGTAGAAAATACCTTGAAACAACAGAGATATATGTGTCCAATTTATGAACAAAACTGCAGCTTTCAGTTCAGCCTCTCCCTCCCCACAACAGGTGGACTGTCAGGTCCAAAACTCAGATCCTGCGCTGCAGACTCTGCTGGCTCGGTCACACAGCAACATCAAACAGGGTTCACAGCCCATTTGATATGACAAACCATGGTCTCTCCTGCCTCTCTCTGCTGAATAGTGTCTAGAAAGCATGAATACTATCAATAATCTCTGAAGCCAACAGGGGATTTAGCACTTGGTTTTGGGCTCTGGTAATTAGAAATGCATTTAGGCCTTCAAAGGCTGGCTGCAGGTGGAGATCAGAGGCCTTTCTTAGCCGTTAAAGCTCTGTAAAGAAATGTCAGGAGTGCTGAGATTTTTTCCTACTCCTCACCTGCTTTCTACCTTCAGGGCATTTATAAAAATAGAGCCGTAACTCATCCCACATTCAGTTTTTAATGATTGTAAATGATATACCTCTCTTCATAGAGCTTCTTCAAAGCCACTATTCTTTTAAGGTAAAATAGAGGGGTAAAGGAGAGGAGAGAAATCCTGCCTTTGAGCTTCTTTTCAGGGTTCCCTTTGATCGAGGTCTGTGTGTGTGTGTGTGTGTATGGGTGGCTGTGTGCATGCAGAAGCGTGTATGTGTGTGTGTGAATGTGTGCATGTAAACAGTAAACAAAAACACCATGTTCCCAAGAGCCAGAGATGTGGGATAAAGTACAACCCTCTGAGGTATATAAGAGAGTGTGTGTATTTGTGTGTGTTGAAATGAGAGGTTTGGCTCTTCCCAGCTAATGACAGGCGCCCCGGACAGAACTTTGAATGCCAACAAGAAAAAAGAAAAGTGCCACCGCAGACGCCCAACTTTCCTTGCATCATTACCTCTTGCTTTGAACGTTTCATGCACGCGACGAATGCAGAGAAATGCAATTTATCACCTCTTCGCTCCACATATCGCTTAAAATTATTCATGGGAATTCGTAATTATGCACAGGAGACATTTTCCTGTTCATTCCCCAAGAACAATATTCATGTTCTGACTCAACTTTCTGCAGCCGTCTTCAGTTAAGAAGCACATCCGACATTTGGCTCACTCTCCACACGGCCATAATGTTCTGTTTATCTTTGCACAGCTGCATGGCAGGGCTAAAGCGGTGCATGTTAACTGTATGTCTAATATGGACATGCTGTTTTGCATTCAGCCCATGGGCCGACCAACCCCACGGCGGAAAATCATGTCACACCTGCTAATTTAAAACACAATGTTTTGTTTCTCACCTCGCTGCTCTGCTCACTAGGCATGCATAAACAAAAGCGTACACCTTCTGAATTTTTGGGGTGAGGCTAGCTTACGCTGACAACAAAGAGGCCATCAATCAAAGCCCTTGAGGACTTTTTTGTCTTTTCACATATCTGGAAACCCAGCTCTTTCCTGTCGTTTTGGGTAATCTGATTGTTTGGCAGGCTCGACCCCCTCCTCATGCCAAGGTTACGAGGTCCTTCTCGAGTGTCGAGTCAGATTTGTCTTATTTGGCCTTTAGTAAAAGCATGCACACGCATACACACACACACAACACAAACAATGCGCCTCATGCCTGAAAAAAAAATACGATCACACACAGGCCGTGGGTGAGGCGGAGGGTGAGGCCTCTCCACTCAGACAACACCTGGATCCAGACAGCTGGCCTGATGAGGTCTGATGTGGCCTCAGGCGTCTGAAACACCTTGCGTTCTCAATGGACTCGCTCAACTACCTGCAGTGTTTACAGTACAGAGGTCAGGCAGACCATCCAGCCTCAGCGAACAAGGCCGTACCTTAGATGAATTTTAAAGAAAGCTTTTGTGTTGCATTGCTCTTGCAATGTTCTGTGGAGCTGTGTGCATTAAACCCCCTCACCTTCTCCCTTCATCCAGGGATGGCAGTTCAGCAAAGTCTACAGTGCATCAAGTCTCTGACTAACTCTCAAACCAAAACTATACTGTCCTCACTTTTGGTGACAATTTGGAGCTGTAACAGATGACTGATAAAACAGTTTTACTTGGTCAATATAAGAAATGATTTTACATACGGTACATCACCAAACAAATGATCAGTTTAAAGGGAACATCCTGAATGCTTCCTTCAGTTACATACAGCGCTTACATGTTAAATGACATTTTAAAAGCTTTCATCTCTTCAGCTGATGCTTCCGTGGTTTCAGCTTCTATATTTCAACTGAAATGTCAACTTCTTTCAGTGCTTACATACCAATTGACACTTCAACCGATCAGCTCTTATTCATCAACTGACCCTTCAACTGCTTTAAACGCTTCTATCTGCTTTTAATGCTCAAGCCCAAATAACATTTCCAAAATGTATAACCACATGGACTACACACGCAAACACACCTGTGTACGGACACCTGATGTATACAAACAGAACTGTGTCCTTTGTCTGTGGGCACTTTTGGACTATATTTGTCCCTTTACACTTCACCACTAACACTTGAACTACTTTCACTCATTTTATTTCAGCTTATTTAAGTGCTTGTATCGTTGTAACGTTTACACTCTGACGTACATTTCAACTGCTTTCAGTTCCTCACACTCAAAACACACTTCAACTGTTTTCAGTGATTACACTTGAACTGCTTTCAGCACGTTCACTTTGACTGACACCTTAACCCCTTTAAGTGCTTATACTTCAACTGATACTTCAAATCCTTCCAGTGCTTCAACTTCTACTGACACTTCAACTCCTTAAAATGCTTCAACTTCACACACCTGCAATTTTGTTGCGTAAGCTAGCTTTCTTGATGTGACCACAGCTTCCAAATAGATTTTCTGCCCATTTTCCGCCCTAACTTCACTCTCATATAAACTACAAGATCTAGTTTGTCCTCACTTATAGGCTAAGTTATGTCAACTTCCCACACTTCGCCATACCCAATTGACCTTCATGCATATACCTGCGAGAAACACAGCGCACTCAATCAAACGATTCAGTGATTCAGTCACCTCTAAACTTGAAGCACTTTTTTCCCTCGACCATCAGGCTTGACGCTGCAAGTGAAAGCTTTGTGAATTCCATTAAGATATTCCACCCCCACCACTTTCTCCTCGTGGTTTTGATTATGATATGAGCTGAGGAGTTAATAAGCGTATTAATTACCTGTGTAGGAGACAAACCAGCTCCCAGAGCGAGCCCACAAAACCCCCATCCCACCTCCCTTCCTCCCACACACCAACCAAGGACCGTCACTGTTGTGTTTAAATGAGCCATCATCGTCCGACTGTCTCTAAGGTCAGCCGCGGCTCTGCTGTTAGCACAATCTCTGCTACGGGAAGCCTCTAAAGTCACTCAGTAATGAGAATAATTAGAATAATACAAGGTCAAGCAGGACGACAGAGGAATCGACAGAGGGACATGGAAGGAGAGAGGGGATGGGCACGGGATAAAGTAGGAAACGAGGAAATTTGTAATCCTCCTGGAGACTGGTTGTGATCACGGCTCGATACTCAAGTTTCTAATTATCTCTCTTCGTCGGAGAGTGAGGTGTCTGATAGATAGTGCACACACGCACACACACACACACATCAACGGACAAGTCTTCAACCTGTCTGGACATGCCTGAAAAAAGTGTCAAACCTCATATATTCACTTGAAGTGACTATATATCTGCCACTCTCACCCACACACACACACACACACACACACATGCACAGCACTGAGCAACACTGTGATACAAATTTCAACATGGATCTGTCTGGCGCTTTGGGCATGCCAGGGCATAGGTGCCTTCTCACAGCAAGCTCCGGTGGAGGAAGCCAAAAGCACAGTCAGAAAAGAAGAGCACCAGCTCAGTGTGTACAGCGCATACAGCCAGAGGTCAGTACAGGTCAGCACACAGGAGTAGCCCACAGCCCAAATAACAAGCAGAACAAACAGCAGGATTTCATTTCTCAGCTGCAGACTTTCTCCTCTGAATGCTTATAGGAATTGGTATACACCAGCGCTGACATGATAGCAGAATTTTAACTTTCATAGGCTGCAACAGTCAAGTTGTTTATGTTTAACCCCTTGTTAATGTTACAAAACTTTATCAAATCCATAGAGTGGTTCAGATCAGCCCACGACATACAGCAGATCCACTTAAAAGATTTTGGGCAGTGCTCAAACAATTTGTTCTTTAGTCAGTTGACACAGAATTAATCAACATCAATTTTGTTGATTGATTAAAGAGGAACCCCACTGATTTTACACAAAGACTGTTTGCAGGTCTCGGGGAGTACTACCACGTAGTTGGAGTTCGAAAATGAAAGAATTCTAGGGTTGTGGAGTTAGAAAGAAAAATAAGAAGTGAGCTTACCAGACCTCTAGCTGCTCCTCATCGTTGCTGCAGGCTAGAGGCTCAGGGCTACATTAGCCGCTACTGGCATAAAACACCAAAATCTCAGACTGAACTTTTGAGTTGCATTGTGGGCAATGTGGGCACCAGCTTTTTGGCAAGTAAGAATGCTTGCTAAAATTTAGCAAACGGAAAATTCAACTATTCTCTGGTTACAGCTCACAGAAATTAAGATTTCTATCGGGGAATAAGATAACTTATCATTTGCTTTTCTTGCCAACACATCTCCTTGTCCCATTTGATAGCTGAGTTCTAGTCTGCTCTGGTTCTGCTTGAACTTTTGAATGGTAGCAGCTGATGTACAGATCCAGACAGCCAACCTGGTCTCTGAATCTCAGTGCTTTGCTGAGTTTCTCTACCTTTACCTATATATTTCATCCCGCCATCCACATCGGTTCTGTTCACCATACTTTTCTCTGAGATTATGTGATGAAAAGCGCAAATGCTGATTTTATAAAGCTTGTAAGCCCGGGATTCATTCTGATTACACATGACGCTGGCATTCGCTCTCAGATGAGATGAGAGCTGTCGAATACATACTGCGTCTGACTCACAATCAGTATCATCAGAAACATGGCACCTTGGCCCAGAAACCCATTCTGTTTACATTACTGTTGCAGTCCAGAATCAAAGACAATGTTTACTGTCTCCTGAATCTCCTTCCCTAATCTCTCCATATACACTCTTGTAGACAGAAACACAAGGGTTTAAATCTGCATCTCACCCTGCACAATGTGTTTTTTTCACATGTACATGAGTGTCACACCTCTGCCAACAGGTACAGATCATTCTCTCATGAGGCATGTCAGTCTTGGCTGTCATACACCAAATTCAATGAGAATTTAATCTGATTTTGACACACCACTCACTTATCTACAATATCTCGGTACAAAGTGTACAAACTATAAGTACAAACTCAGGAGGAATAAGCATATATAAAACCAATAAATAAAAGCCTAAAGGTCAAAATGAACCATAATGGCATCTTTGTATACAAAATCTACACCAATGTTCATGTCACTGTCTCCAAACTCTACTTGTAAGTACAACCTGAATGAGTAAAAGTCTTATTTTATGAAAAAAGAGGTGAATATGTTTTTCTTCAAATGCTCAAATAGGTCAAACTGACCTACAAAAGAACAGGAATGGTGAAGGAATAGTTTGACAGGAATATGCAAATATGCTTTCTTGCTGAGAGAGATTTCCTCTCTTTACGCTAAGCTAAGGTAAGTGGCTGCTAGCTGTGGCCTCATATTTAGCACATACAGACATGAGAGTGGTGACAGTCTTCTCATTCAACTCTCGCCAAGGAAGCGAAGAAGCCAAAATGTTGAACTATTCCTTTAAATACACCGGCGCTGCTAATCTAAATCACACAATCTATGAATCAACACAGTGCTGTTGAGTCAATATTTGCCGAAGTTCATTTCTGATGGGCACAGTGAGGAATTCAAAGTTGGATTTTATGTCAGGGGATTGCACAGCACACTGCATCACTTTACATACTTTAAAGTAACTGATGGAAAATGAAGTCCTTCGAACTGTTGAAAATGCAGACGTCACCCAAAACTAGTCAGAGCCACCAAAGAATCAGAATCAGAATCAGCTTTATTGGCCAGGTATGTGTACACAAACAAGGAATTTGACGCTGGTTCGTCGTTGCTCTCAATGTACTTACAAGAAGGTAAAGGTCAAGGTAAACATAAACATTAAATTACTATGTACAGATATAAAAATATATATATAAAAAAAGTATATATATACTGTATAAAAACAACAACAGCAAATGTAGAGTGCAAAAATGTCAGTTGGGTGCCTGTGTTCCTTGGCCCCATAAGCAAACCACTCTCCCACTCCAGTCCTGGCCCCGGTTTTCCCCACCACTTTATTTGGACTTGGACTCCGCTGAGAACACGCTGGACTGTTTGATGCCAAGACCTTTTTGCTTTAGCTGTTTGACCCTGACTGCTGCAGTCCTCTGTCAACAGCCAGAATGCGGCTCTGTGCATTCCAGTCCTCTTCCTTCCTCCTCTTCTTTTTCCAATCGATCCGTTTACGGCCTCCGGCGGTGGCGTGAAATTTGCTGCTCGCAGGAAAACATTCGCCGCAAAAACACAGAACATCTAGGAAGCCATTTCAAACCCTTACAGCGGCACGGAACTGCTGAACTGCTGTTTCATTTCAACTTCATCAAGCAAACAATAATGCGACTGAGGAATTAGAGGCAGAAAGGAGAAGCAGCTCATGCACACTGACTTTGGCAGTGGCAGCTACAAGCTTTTATCTCCAGGTTGTTGGTTTTTGTGCGTCTGCTGTGTCTCTGCATACTCTCAGACTCATTTGCATTCATGCGACTGAGCTGCAGCCATAAAATTGACATAGGCGAGGGCTAATATAATGGCCTTTTTTAAAGTAATAATGTACTGAGTGGGCATATTTATATGAATGTCACAATGTGTGTGATGGTAAAAGGGCAAGAGTTACAGTGTGAGTGTGTGTGTGTGTGTGTGTGTGAGGGGAGGTTTACTTTCCTGCTTCGTGTGGCTGCTGCACATCATCAGTGAAGTGAAAGACAGCATTCTGGCATCTTTTACACTCCAATACACAGGAGAATAAATTCCCTCACAAGACCACCTTCTCCACCACACATGCACACACACTCACAGCAGCAGCGGCAGCATCCTTCTAAAAAAAGCACACACATTAGGCACGAGGAAGTTGCTGAGAAGTGAAAAAAGCCGTCTAAGCTGTTGATCCTGTTTGCTGCTTTGAAATTTTCCAGGAAATCTTCCTTTTCAATCTTTTTCACTGAGGGATGAGCGCGTGGCGAAGGAGGCTGGCGGAGACGGAGTCTTATCTATCGCGGGGCAGAGTAGCACTCTCTGAAGCTCAGCACACTCAGGTGCTTCATCTCATGTGTCCTCTGCCAGTAAGCCTAAACCCTTATGAAACAGCGGGGCGGCTGGAACATGAAATCATATGAGGAAGTGCCGTCTGGTAAGCCAGTATCTATGGGCAGCACGTAATACAAAGTGTCTAAATGTTGAGATATCTAGAGATTAGGCAGATTGCTTTTGTCAGGTTTTAGGTCCAACAAGTCCTCCAACCTAAACAGCAAAACCGGTTGTTTGTCGTGGCAAAAACAACCCATATGAGCATTATAACAATTATACATGAACGTTTTTTTTATCTGCCCTCACTGTGATTAAGGTCTGGTTAAGTTTAGGCAGCCAAAACTACCTTGTCAAGGTTAGGAAAAGACCATGAATGATTTTTGATGGGAGATGAGGTGTGAACAGCTGTCTGTGGTGTCACTTTTTGCCTCGTACTATCTGAGTATTTGACAACTGGAGTGTTTTTGCTGTCTGTGTTTATTCACCCCAAACAGTTTCAGTATTTTCTTTCTGTTTTCCTTTTGTGTCTGTATGTTTATAGAGTAGTCGTACAGCAAGAAATAGACTTTTCACTCAAGTTGAAACATTTTCAACCCATGCAGAAGCGTCCTTAATTTGTGTCTGTTCCAGTTTTTTTTTTTTAGTGCAATCACACTGACTCTAAACTTCGTTTAGTGTTAAGAATACATGTTAGAGCTGCACTAATCAATATTTTCATATTAACAATGGATCAAACTTGTCTGTTTCTTGCCCCGTTGGATCTACTTTTAGTTATTACGCTGTGTTCCGAGAGCTCAACGGTTAAGGTGAGTACAACATTTATGATAGAGATGATGACTGGAGTTACAGAAGTAAAACCCACATTATAATAAACTGTAGCTTTCCTTTAAGCAGTGATGAACATCATGCTATTTCTGCCTTTGGCTTTCAAAGACAACAGTCATTATTTGCACGGCCACAAGAGGTCCCTTGTCATGTAAACACAGACATACATGAAGTGTTTGAACAAGCGACCGGTGCTGTTGTTTTCCAGGTGAGGTCAGTCTCTCTCGGTCTGAGCCTCAGAACTGAATGGGAAAATGTTGGAAATGAAAACTCTCCAGAGTCTCAGGACATTTTTAAGTAAGTGCCCTTGAGCAAAGCACACCCCGCAGTGCTTTTTTCAGCGGCCCACAGTGGAAAACTGAGGTTACGCCGGGCACATCCCACTGTGAATGTGTGTAACTGTGTGAGAACGAAGTAGGGAGTTGTTTGCTAAGAGCACACACACTCAGCAAAACCCTTCCCTGGCTGAAATGAAGGTTAAAAATATATGTGTAGCTGTCGTTTGTGTCTTATTTGAACATTTGACGGCTGACGGTTTGGTGTTTCAGTAACCAGAGGTTGGATTTCTTTCAACATGAAAGGCTTTTTTTTTTT
>NTHP01000951.1:14947-100321 GCA_003416845.1 Oplegnathus fasciatus | reverse complement strand
CAACTTTGTTTGAGCTTGAATCCAATAAAATGGACTCTATGTAACATGATCCAGTGGTCTGTGAGGTCCTTCACCCTCAGTGATGTTGGTTGACATGAAGCTTCTTAAATACTGAATCCACTGCAGGTGTCACAATATTTGTACTGGTTAAAATGCTTCCACACAACTTCTCCAGCAGTGTAGGGTATAACACGTCCATCACCAGCAGCCTGAGTCATCTGGATCACTTTGTAACCCAGAAGAAACAGGAATCGTACCGGAGGCTTCATTCACTGCAACACGTCTGTCAACACACCAAACCTTTCTTTACACAAATGTGTGGAGAAATCCATCAAGGCTAACAGGAAGTTTACAAACCACATGTTGTATCTACATATATATCATTTATAATATGTGTCTATATGAGGCTCATACAGCTTTCAGGTGTGTGTAGTGTAAATCACAGCTGTCACACACACTGAATCAGTTACAGATGGATCTCCAGATTCAGAGTGCAGGTTTCATTCAAACATAAAGGCTTTGTTGGAGAAGAGCTCACAGAGCAAAGTAGAAATGTTGTTTTGGTGAAACACTGATGATCAGGACAGAGAAGTTCTTATACTACTATAATACTATATTACTGTACATTTTCGACAAGCAGCTGATATAAAAGTCCATCATGAATGAACGAAGAAACCAGAGAAATCATCGTAAAATCCAATCCAATTTCTGATAAAGCATTAAAATGTCCTGAAGGCAGTGAAGCCTAAAGTTTGGGAGGGTGTGTAGACGTTCATTGAATTACTATTCAAATATATTTGGTGATATAATGAATGTATGTGCAAATATGTGGTGAAAATCTTTTATCATCTGCTGCCACCATTTACAGTCTGAATATACGCCAACACTTTAAACGAGTGGAGTGATGGAAATATTGACTTCAATTAGCTTTCTGAGTGTTTTTTACTACTCCCCAAAACAAGGTCTAGTTCTGTTCAGTGACACAGATGTATTTAAGCTGGCCTTGATAAACACCACAGAAAGTGACATCTTTTCTGGAATATTCTGTCCTGCAGTGAAAAAAGACGAAATCAACATCTAAACCATGTTCCATATGTGGAAGTGATTAATTTATCACCAATACATGAGTTATAATATAACACCACAGCTGTCAAAACAAACAACACAAATATATGGAGAAATGCTGTTGGATAGTGTTCAGATAGAGTTGTGTCTCCTGTCCCCACAGAAAGCAACCAAGGTGTTTAATCTGATTATAATGTGGCTCTGAGCATCATTTTGTACACAGGCTGTTTTCTTCAAACAAAAAACAACCCTGTTTTAAGGCAACAGCACTAAACTCTTTTCTGCCATAACTGCCTCCGTGGTGTTGTGGTCTGAGTTAACAGTTATTTTATAAATGTGGATATTCAGTTTAAAACTGAGTTAAAGTCATGTCACACCAGCATTTTAAATGAGCTATGATACATTTATATATTATTATGATTGTATTTGAACATGAGCATGAACAATAGTAAAATGTACACACCAAACTGAAGAAATGCCATATTGTAGCCTATAAAACACAGTAAAGTCAGAAAAGGAACAAAACGTTAAGTACGTCCCAGTACATGTCCCAGCCTTCACCTATACTGAAGCCTAACTCCAGCTTTAATGTAGGTGTAGGTCTCTGTTTGATACACTGACTGTACTAAATGACTGTTTCATGTCAGGGCTTCTCAGAACTAAAATGAACTTGTTGAAAACAGAGACTGAACAGAGAGCTTTCAGATATGAACTTGAATAATATAAAAACAGAAGATCTTAAAGATCTACTGATTCAGGACCAGAGTGAAAGCTGGGGAACGTCTTTGTCAGCTTCCCAGTATGTGCTATATAGAGCTGGGGAACATAGGAATGACAGCTACAGTAGATAGTCCCACCACCAGCACCTTCGCCAATGAGTGTCGCTGTATGGTGTGACTGAGCTGTTATCACATTTATTTTGCAACCGGCGGAACAACTTGTTTATGCACCTTGAAGAATCTAAGCAAAGTTGAAGCTGTTGACAAAAATGGAAATTAAAAAGTGTATCCATTTTAAATTCAGGCTGCAACACCACAAAACAGGGAAAAGAATGCAGGTCTGAATATTTTCTGCAATGTGCTTTTCATTCTAATAACATTCACATTTCTCTGTATTTGCTTGTTATTTTGTCGTGACCTTTACTCCTTCCTTTGATACTTTCTCTTCCTTCAGCTCAGCATCTTCTGAACTTTCAGCCTGGACCTGAATATCACAGCAAAGTGTGAACACATATTTGACCCCGTCCTGTTTCAAACAAGCTGAGGCCATGGCCTCCGTAATGACCGAACACATTCTTCTGCCTGCGCAACCACATTTCTCTCATTTATAGATGAGTGGCAATGCTGCTATCCAGTTAAGAATTAAGCTACTACCACTTTGTAAAAATGTAGAAATGTAGTTGCAACTTGTAGCCATTTAAGTGCAAATGAGCTCAATTTCGATCTTGTCGTCATATTACTACAGAGAAAAAATTAGGGGAGAAAAAATGCTTGCATGTAAATCACATCAGGTACATCTCAATTCCAATGTTCCCTATAAGATGACACTGTGATTCATGTCCAATATAACATAAATCAGTTGTTTTACACAGTAATTTAGTCAGTAGATGTAGAATATGAAGTTGTGGTTGCATATAATATTAGCTGCTAAGACATCCGTTGTAGTTACAGAATTGCTCACCCCGTTCAGCTTCCTCTGTTATCAGACATCATCTTCAGTGACCCTGAGCTTCTGCTCTACCAGATAATGATCATACAAGACTGGTACTATTCCTGAGATCGGCACTGATTGCATTAGAAAACACTGGGAGCTTTCACTACACAATCACTTGGTCTGGCATGAAATTAAATCGTGCTAATTATTAACATATGACTGATAATTTATTCATCGAATAATTCAGCCGTACTCGGCAGGTGCTGACAGGGTGAGACGCTGACCTGTTTCAAAGGGGTGTGCTTGAATCACCGTGACACCAGCTGAATGTTCCCATCCCAAACCTTAAGTCACTCGAAATAAACCGAGACACATCACGGCCGTTGTTTACAATTTTATTATTGTTATTGTTTTCTCGTCGTCAGATAAAAGCAGATAGAGAGGAGCATAATAATAATAATCAGAAACAGCGTGCAGCTTTGGGGGTCCTGTCCAAAGCTGGACGAGAGAACTGTCTGAGGTGAGTATACATCAACAATACAGGGCAAACCCCCACCGTCGTAAATGCTACATAACACTGTCCGCATCAGAAACAGTCACAATAATGGCTGCTGTCAACTGTATGACAGTTAGCCTGTAACACGTTCATGACACAGAGTTATTCTGAGGTAAGCTAGAGTTGGCTAGTGTTGTACTGAGCAAATAAACATCTATGTACTGTATATCTATAGTGTCGTGACTGTGTCATGTCCTGTTCCTGTAAGCACAGTTTACTCTGTAGCTCATCTCTACCTTGGCATAGCTTTGGCATTAGGAGGTAACATGGTAGCGCCCTGTCGGGGGGCCGTTTGAGAACAAGCGTCTTTTGTCCATTTCATGAACATTTAGGGAGCAACTCCCGAGGCCTTGGGCCAGTAGATATAGGGGACTAAGTAATGCAGAGTTTAAGTCAGCTATTCATATTTCAAGTTTGACAAATAACAGTTTCTATATAGTGCTAATGTAATTTGAAGGAAAGCACCCACAGACGTGTATATTCTCTGGGTTATGTACATGTCTAATGCAGGTACAGTCTGTAACTCCCCTCTTTCAATTATAGTGAGATCCACTTTGAAGTGCAGCTTTGCAGTCATACAAACTTACATGAGCTTAAGCTTTAGCTTATTCCAATAAGGAGAGAAGGTGCTTGTAGCATGTAGAACGACGCATTAGGAGTTTTGATCACATTGGTTTTAGCGTTCTTTCAAACGTTAAAAAAACAAGAAAAAAAAAACAAAAACAAATCTGAGTAGACTTGTGTAACTAGTCTAGCTTCACTGGCTGAGTTGAGGATTGAGAGACTCTGAAATGAGGATAGACTACAAAAATGACCAAACAGCAGCATTCAGTATAACAAAGAAGACAGATGACATAGAGATAATATGATATATAATCCTAGGCTTGTTTTGCTAATATAAAAAGGTATAAATAACACATCCTGTTTTGGTTAAACACAGTAAAGATGAAGAAAATCAAGGTGAAGAAAACAAAGAATATGTTAAGACAACTCTTCACTGTCTTTATCCACCATTTTTTTTTTTTGGGATTACCTGAGATTCCAGTTGTCCCTCAGGGCTTTACGGATTTGATAGCAACAGCACTCGTTGGTTGATCGGCTGATCGGATCAATCGACCGATTGAGGTCAGAGTCTTACGAAACCAGATGGAGTCAAAAGACATTCAAGCAAGCGAGAGGGCATTCGTGTCACCATAAACTACATCCTTGATGCCAGACTTTTATCCCCGCAAACACACCTGACCTGCAGGCTCAGCACATTCATGTCACCACAGTCCGTCAAACAACCACTCTTTGAAAAGGCTAAAAGAAGGCGTGTAGCAGAGAAAAAACAAAAGGCTTAGCTTAAAATGGGCGAGGTATCCTTTACATAATTCTCCCTCTAAGGAATTTAGGCTTTTTAATACCATCTTGGAATGCACTATATATTGATATATATATACTGTATATTGCCATTAATATAAGCAGGATTACTGTTGATAAATACAGTGGCCTCCTTACCATCAGAGGCACCTCAGCGAGCTTCAGCACCCTTCTCCCTTTGATTTTTGGGTGCCATAGGCCCCAAAGGAGGAGGAGACACTTATTCTTTTCCTATTTCATCTGATTAAAATTCAAATATGAAGATCCAGACTCCACCAGCTTTGGTCACTCTTCGTCCACAGTCTCCCTTTTTGAATCCTCCTCTTTCTGATCCAGGACCTGAGGGGTGGGGCTCGGCAGGGCTGCAACCTCTGTAGTAGCCAGTGAGGAGGGGTCTTGTTGGTCGACAATCCTGAGGGAAGATGGGTCTTCCTGTGGAAAAGCGTGGAAGTGTGAGCGAAACATTTGGATTTACACTTGTATCCACTTGATCAGATACACCTAGCTGGTACAAAGTGGGGCCCTTATTGCCTGTAAAGCAGCTTGGATTCAGTCTTTATTGTCCCCACCAGCAGTTTTGCTTTCAGTCAGGTCAGCGTCTTAAAGAAATATTCCTCCTTATTTCAACCCAGCCTATTTTCACCTAGAATACACTTATTATTTATATAGTATATAGTAATTATAGGGTGCAAAGTTAGCATGACCAGGTTGAAATATACGAGAATTTTCCTTTAAAGCTAATGATGCAGCTGGCAAAGCTTTATACACTGTGTTAATGTCCTCCTTGCTCCATGTTTCTGCTGCTGCCCCAGAGACTCCCTGCCATTTCTTTTCTTTGCACTCAGTGTAGCAACCTGGCTCTTGTGATCACCTACAGCACCTCCGCCTTGGCCGACACACAACATGACATGATGCCAGTCACAACACTGGCAGACACTTCAGCACTCCTTCAACTAACTTTCAACAGAGACACGCTGAAGAGTACTAAGTGTTATGGCTGCTAATAGACCTTTCTCTCATGGAAAAAGTTCTCACCTATCAAACACAGATGCAACTGATAACATTTATTATGGCTGCATTCTATTTATGTGTATTGTCCATGCTGCCTCACTAAAGTTGAATATTGTGCGTTTCCCTTTAAACCCCAGATACTGGCCAATTCGAAGGAGAGCGTTTGTTTTTGAGATGCTACAGCCATGTGAACGTGTAATTCTCACAATCAACGAGTGCTACTACAAGTCGTCTGCTTTCTGATTCTTCGTAAGCGACGGGTTAAGTGGCACCAAGTTGACTTACTTGCTCTGAGAATCGATGATTCACCTGATCGGCAAACTCTTGCATCTCTCCCTCCTCACCATTGGAGTGGCAGCTGGGACTTGGCACCTCAATTCCATGGCTTTCCAAAATGGCAGCTTCTGGTTGTGTTAAGACAGGAAAGCGGAGGTAAGCGATGGAAACACGGGAAATATGAATGTACAGACAAATATGGCCAAAAGCCCCCTGTGATTCTACATACAGTATAGCCGCTGTCCAGCTGTCTCTCCAGGTGATTAAGTGATTAAGTGTTCCTTTATTGTTTAAGCCCATTGGGTGTTACATGTACACAACGCTGAAAACATGCCTTTTTTCTAAGCTCAGGAAAAGTTGACGTTTTGGAGATAAATGGACAGCGACAATATTCAAGTTATCAGGTCCTCACCGATATTCGCTCTCCTCTTCATCTCCTTCCGGCGGTTGGCAAACCAGTTGTACACCTTCAATGCCGTCACACGCTCAAACTCAGATAGCTTACAACCTGGGTGATGAAATATACAACATCTCTCATTCATAGTGCACAGAACTGACTGTGAGACCGTATTGAAGAGAGAAACACATTTAAATGTATATACTGTATTTGTTTAAATGTGCTTCATGCTGAATATGAGGTTGATAAAATAATATTCAATTTAAGGCTGCAACTAATTATTCTCATTATCAATTAATCCATCATTTACTTTTTGATTAACCAATCTTTTAGTCCATAAAATGTTCAAATCCACTAAAGTGAGTCTAAAGTGATCAAACTCCTTATTTAGCCTGATGAAAAGTCCAAAAGCACAGATTCAAATCATACTGAGCTGAAATAAAGAAAAGTAGCAAATCTTCCCATTTAAGAAGCTGGAAACAATAAATATTTGGTATTTTTACTTGATCCGTACCTAAAATGAACAATTATTAAAATAGCCATCAACCACCTGTCAACTGACTAATCAATACATCAAATAATCTTTTCAGAACAAATTCAAATAAAGCATGCAGAACGCCACTTTAAACAAGACGGGCGACAGACTTTAAGTTACTCTGAACAGCTGCCTGAAGACATTTGTGACAGGAACAGGCCTTGATGCAGTTACTAAAGCCTCTCAGTACCTGGTTTCTGAATGACGGAGTTACAGGCGTTGGCAATCTCCTCTCGCTTTGCTTCATCTGGGTACTGGTTCTCCATGAAGAAGCTGTGAGACATAAACAGCCACAACATTGGAAACAGTTAAATCACACTGCATCACAGGCTACACATTTATTAGAGGATGACACCAGTCTGGGCACAGCTAGTTACGCCCTAATTTTACACCTCATCAACTTTTAGTCTCGAGGAGAGTAAGGACAATATTTATACAGTGGAAGAGCACCCGGAGAGGTCCTCACTGTAAAGGAATAGATTAATGGATGCATTAAGCGGATTCATCTCTGCAATTTAAGCATTTCATGCTTAAATCTCTTCCTAGGCCTATAAATATGAGGATTCTCCGGAGAAAACTGAAATTTATATGTCCAGGTAAAGATCAAAGTGGCCATTTTTGTTTCTCTTTCCTCTCCAGCTTTTCTTGTTGGCTCATGTCTAGCTTCTTTATATCCCTCCAAGGCTGAAAAAGAATCATTATCTCACATTACAAAACACACAGGGATCAATTTCTTCCAGCCCTCTCTTCCTTTCACCCCCTGAGTTGCCCTATCCTGTCCACTCACACTCACACACACACACACACACACACACACACACACACACCACATCATCTTCACCTCTACTGTATCGTCCTTGGATCTAAACTAGCTCATAAGGATCAGCACTGCAGTAGAATTGCATAATCCGGGGGCACTGCTGGTGAGTGTTGTCAGAGGGCCTGTGTGGTCTTATTACTGTGAGTGCCCAGACTGCGCCCTATACTTACAGCAACCATATAATAGAGAAATCAATTGCACACAGCGGGTAGGTCTGTAGAGGAATGCCTACTCCTCTTTCTCTGCATCCTTCTGAGTTACTGAGAAGACTGTCTGGGACAAATATGTTACAGAGAAGCAGGGGAAATAAAAAAACAGCAGGGAGTCACAACAGTAAGGGACTAAAGGACAATTCACCCTGGGAAGGTAATTAATATTGAATATTACCTAAAGCAATGCTGCATTCCTATCATATGTGAATAACATGATGGTTGAGCCAGTACTGACGTGTTCAAACTCATCTGAAGCCTTCAAACACGCAGACGTTTTCTGGAGACGGCTCTCGTTGCTCTCGATCAGCTTTTTGCAGTTCAATGCAAAACACAAACTCAATGTGACTCAGAGAGAGACTGGAGTTAGCCATGACAAGATTATGTTAAATCCAATTATCCTAAAAGGCAATTTGATCACAAAATGACTGTAGCTGAAACAATTAGTTGAGCAACAAAAAATGAATCTACAACTGATAATCGATTAATCGTTAAAGTCATTTTTCAAGCAAAAATGTCAAACATTCACTAGCTCAAACTTCTAAATTGTGAGGATTTGTTGGTGTTCTTTATCTTATTTGATTGCAAGCTGAATATCTTTGAGTTTCAGACCGTGGGCAGAACAAAACAAAGGATTTGTGTATTTGTAATTCTTGGCCTTTAATTTGTGGCCTTTAGGAAAATTGTGACTGTGAAAAAATGTGACTATTTTCTGACATTTTACAGACCAAAAGATGAATCGATTAACTGCCTAAATAAGCATCAGATTCATAGATAATGAAAATAATCATTACTTGCAGCCCCAGTTAATTTTAAATAGAGTAAAATCTGCTTTACTTGACTAGTTTTCCATTGTTGGTGATGCTATAATGAAGGCAGTAAGTTTATTTAGGGTGCAAAGTTCCCAAGTAGAATTTCCTCCTTTAAAGTTATACTAAAGAAGAAATCTCCATTTTCTACCATTTTCCCACATGACATGAATGCAGCACAGACAGTACTCTTCTCCTTTTTTTATAATAAGTCCAATAGAGAGTCAAAGTCATGATGTCACATCCAGGTTCGCCTCTGTTCCACTAGCTTCCATAACTCAGTCCAAACTCTCATTCAGCATTTCCTTCATCGGAGTTTTGGAAAAAAGTGTGTTCCTGTGGTTTACTTTCCATATTCTGAGACACACTGGCAGCTGCTGTAAGAAACTGAAACTTTCATGAAAGTTAAATGTTTACTTTGTGAGCACAGAAATGACTACAACTGCCATGAAAAAAAACTACAAGTTAAGTCTTCTAAAGTCATTTTTTTAACTCTCTAGTTGTAATCTCTGCTGTCTAAAAACTTGTACAGCGTCCGCTCCTCTCTGTCCTACTGACATGTCTGTCATGTCTGTCCCATGGGCTGGCCTCTTTTGTCGAGCCATGACGTTAGCCTGCGAAGGTCTAGGGCTTATGGGAAAAGGTGTTTGTTAAAGGTTGCTAAAAACATAAATATTGAATAAACAACGATACTAGATAATTTTTCAAAAAACTCCTGTCCTTACCTAAACATGTGAATTGAGCTACATGACATACTGTTGAGAAAGGCTCTGTTCCAAGGCTGTATTTTTAGTTATTAGTGTAGTTACAAATGTCCACGGGATTTTGAATGAAGACTTCTTCCTTCTAGGAAAGAACCTGGAAGTTCCAGTTTCACTTCACCCCTATGTAGCGCTAAGACTCGCTCACCTCTCCATGATTGATTGGCACTCCTTCCTCCAGGTGAACCTGCTTCCTCTACGCAGCCTCAGAGGCCCGCCCACCATCCCTGCTCTGTCGCCAGCCATGATCCCTGTCCTCCAGTCGGGTTCCTCCTTCACCAAAGACCGCATTGATAAGGTGGCCCCTGAAGAAGAGAGCACATGCAACAATTTAACTGTTGAGAGTTTATGTAAACAAAGACAGTGATCGAGTTTGGACTCCAGCTGCCTCTTGCACCAGCTGAACAAAAGCTGGATCGTACGTTGGAGTAACTTCTAAGTAGTTTCATTCAAAACTCACCACTTTGCTCAGTTGTAACATCTGTACTTAGACTATAAGTTAACGAAGTCGACAATTTCAAAACGTTTCACCCAGTGTGTCATTCAGGTAATATGGGACAGAAAGACACTAACTAGTGACAGAAATTAAGACCTACAACAGACTGCTTCATTAAAAAAAGAGAAGGTAATGTGAGCCATCTCATTTGAATTAGCTGACATATGATACAACTGCTGTTTGTCCACTACCTGAATAAAAATTCAACACTCATTTATCGATCACTTCTATTGTACTTTGAGGTTATTTACTAAGGTGAGGATGGCTGTATCTCACATAAACATGGACATTAATAATAATAACATTAACAAAAGTCTGCAAAAAACTTTCAGCCAATAATTCGGCTAAAACGAACACCTAAACAGTTAGAAGCAACCATGTGGTGCCAGCGGCAATTCCCATCTCAAGTGAATGCAGCATAAAAATCACACTGATATCATCGTCCATTCCAGTTCACGCAAACTGAACAACACAGTACAAAGCGTTCAAGTCTGTTTCATCATAAATGTAAACGGCTGTAGTCTGTCACAGGAAATGTGCTCCTGGTGTAAATATTAAAGAAAATGTTCGTCTGGCTCTTCTAACATCGCCATGGCAACAGTTAATAAGGACTGACTTCCACCTGCTGGAGAGGTGGAAATTTTATATCTTTACTCCACATTGTAACTAACATGTATCAGGGTTTCTGCAGGATTCACAAAGTTAAATGTAAGACCTTTTTAATACCTTAAATATTAACACTTTTTTTCATTACCTCCGAGCAATAAGTAAGAATAATTCCCAATGACATAATTAATTGAATTAATGCAACCTGGACCCTGATAAGTGGCAGAAAATGGACGGCTGGATTAAACAATAATAAATGAGTTTCTGCTTAAATCGACATTTGCCCGTTATGAGGCAATGGGCTACAGTAGCTTGCAGTAGTGACAGTGTTTGCTACAGGTCTGATGGTGCTGACTGAAACTCCCCAGTAAAAGGATTTAACAGCTTCCTGCACACACAATCCAGCATCGCAGCAATCCTACTTTTAGTTTGTACGTGTAGAACGTCTCCTGGCAGCCTGCAATCGGATACAGAAACATTTACACCGCACATTACTGCCAACAGCAGTGTTTTTTAAGACTTTTTAAGACCTGTAGATACCCTGTTGTTTGGTGCACCCTGTTTTCAGTAAGTTATAGTGCAGCTCCCACACTACAAACTAAGCTACATTTGAACTTACACACAGCTGGTGCAACAGTCACAGCAGTCAGCTGATACTATGGCAAAGGCAAGGGGATTTCAATAACATGGAGGGGTACAATCCTCTCGTTCATCTCCATTTCAGACTGTTGCAATGCATCCCAAGCTGACTAAGTAGCTACGGGGTAAACGGCATGCAGGTCAGCTGATGTGCAGGCGTCTCCTGTGGCAAGCTGCTGAGGCCGGGGCAGGGAGGGCGTGGTTACCTGGCTGGGCCTGGGCGGCTGCAGCAGCAGCAGTGTACCACGGCAGCAAGTGCATCAGCAGCTCTCTCTGCCTGCTCCACACTGGGTTGGGGTTGAGGTTGGTGTTGGGGTTGGGGAGGATGTTGGGGAGGCTGCCACTTGCCCCTGCTACCGTCCCGTCTCTGTCCCCTCCCCTGGCCCTGGGCATGGGACTCACGCTGTGCTGGCTTTCACTCCACCTCAGCCCTTCAGTCGGGACAAAACCAATGGTCAGGCAGGCCACAGCCAGGGATTAGATTATAGACACCAGCCTTGGCTAATGTAATTAGAAATTGAGTTAACTGGGTTACCTGACACACTCCTGTAGACCTGCCTGGCAGTTTTCAGTCATAATAAATTTAAAAGCAATTGTCTGCTTTCTAATGTATTCCACTGTATCCGCCAATCAAAAGTCAATTTGACTGACAACATGGCTTCTTTTTAAGATTCATGATGGGCAGGTCAATAGGAGCCTATATCAGAAGCAAAGCATTGTGGCCACTGAGAAAATTAGTTCTTGTTAGTATCACTGTTAATAACCGGTTTGTTAGCCACGTAGGAATGAAAACCAGCACCAGAGTACCTCCAGCATCAGGGCTGAGAACTACAGAGGTAAGCTAAGGCAAAGCTTGGGTGGGTGGGGAAAAAAATAAAGGATTAATATGAAGGGAGGCAGCAGGATCAGCAGATGGTCCATCAGCGGCTTTGTTCCTTTCATAGAACTGATAATGTAATAATGTGACTTTCTGACATGATTTATTGTGAATGCATGGTGTCTTTAGTGGTTACTTATTTGGTATGTTGTAGCCGTTTAAAACCATATCAATTTTTTTAAGTATCTGTATCCCTGTATCCTAGGACATGGAGAGGTCAGCACCATCCCAAGCTGTTACTCTAGCCTGTACAGACAAACCGCATTCACCCACTACAGTTTCATTTCCAAACTAGAAGCCTTAATATTATTGATTAGCATCTCCTGTGACAGGACTACCTT
The DNA here is from genome assembly GCA_003416845.1 of Oplegnathus fasciatus. Taxonomy (NCBI): domain Eukaryota; kingdom Metazoa; phylum Chordata; class Actinopteri; order Centrarchiformes; family Oplegnathidae; genus Oplegnathus; species Oplegnathus fasciatus. Next base: position 87,908 of record NTHP01000951.1, on the reverse strand, counting down.
TATCATTTGCCTTTCCTCTGAAATTATAGATTTGTCTCGTGTCCTTCCTTGACCTCACAGCCCTCGAGGACCAGGATGGAGTTAGCGTGAGGAATTAAGAGGTGTGCGAGTTTACCATGCAGGAGGGTGGAGGTAAAGAGGAGGACAGATGGAGGGGGAAGGTTAGCAAGCAGTGGTTCACATTCACATAACACAAAAAATATCATCTCTTTTTTATACAAGCCTTCCTCTCTGCATTATCTAATCTATAATCTATTATCATTAACCTGACATTCACCCCTGAGGCACTGATCTGCACTTCCTCATAATTAGTCTTCCTGTAGCTAACATCCATCATCCCTGTAATGATCTGTAATGATCCATCCTCTGCTCTGTAATAGTCCAATTCCACACTGTATCTGAAACTTGTATTTCCCATCTAACCCCGACAACCATCAACCTGCCCCGCGTCTCACCTGGGTTATTTCTCTCCAGCAGGTACCAGCGGTAGAAAGCTCTGCGTTTGGAGTCGCTCATCTCCAGGCCTTGCTGCAGCAACCACTGGGAGATGTAACTCTGGCTGATGCCTGTGTGCCGGAGGCAAGCCATGTTATCTTAACACATTAAAAGACATTGATTTATTTCATGGCGCACCAGTAGCATCTGTACTAGTGAGATCGGCTGTGAGCCAGCTCTGAAATACTCCTGTTAAGCTAATGAAGCCATTCCAATATCAATACTTTTTTGTGAACATGCATTTAGTGCTTATAAGTGGAGCCTTGGCGGTGGTGGCTACAAGCCCCTCTCTACCTAGTAATAAGTAGGTTGGTAGGTTGCATTATCAATGCCAACCCACCTATAAACTGCTTCATTGTTCTTTTTCTATTATTATTATATTTAATAACCAAAAAGTCCATTACCAGGCTTTAAAAACATCTAGCCTAGTAGAGTTATATCTCTACCCCAAAACCCTGCAGCATGTTTTATATTTCATTCACTAAAAAAAAAGGCTTGTTGGGATGTTGTACTACACATTGGACAAGATGTTACATGTTATAACACAGTTATATCACAGTTTTCCAGAACCCAAATTGACATTTTCAAATTTACAAATGACAAAAACTGAGTCTTGTAAATCCATCTTTTGGGTGCATGTTGAATTGAATAACTTCATAATTAGCTTTGCAAGACGGAGGTGAAGTATTTTGTGAACACACTGTATGCCATCAGAGGCTGACATTAGCAAGGTGGACTGAACTCCCGCACGAGCGAACAAGCCAGGCAATCAACGCACACTGCACCACTTTACTAAACTTCAGCCGACTCTGATCAGATGAAGAAAATGAGTGTCTGTACAGCACTGTGGAGAACGATGGTTTCACTGGTACCAGTGTTGCAGCAGAGTGTATTCTCTACTGTTTAATGTTAGTAAGAGCACAGCTGACTGTGACCTAACCCTTACTCCAGAACACATTGACCAACTCCTGTACCTCCAGAAGAATCTAGACACTCAGCCAGTGTTGGTGGTCAGTTAATGACGCTTTCATTTCATTATTTTCATGTGCACAAGACTGTTACATATATCCAAATGATTGCAGTTAACATTGTCAAATAAAGTCACATACCCCCCCCCACACTTCAGTCTGCTTTTCTGTTCAGTCAGACGGTGACCTTTCATCACGGCCAGTTAGCTTAGCAGCCAGTTATGACTCACATCACAATTTGGTGGACTAAAACCACCACAAAGAATCAAATATAAAATCAATCATGAGATTCTCAAAGATTTCCACCCCTTCATTTCAGCACTATTTATAACTGCCCTCTAGTGACATTTGACATGTATCCTCGCAGCTGTTTAATAAGCTGTAATAACACTGTAAACACATCACAGTACCTGTAACTTGGCCTACGATTGCCTGAGAGATCCTGCGATTGTTGAGGAAAGTCTTGATCTCTTCTTTCACCAGGTTGCTGTCTCTCCTGTAAAAGCAACAAAAAGCCATCATGGCATTAGAACGATTACACGGTGGTTAAAACACCAGGCTTTGCTCTGACTAACCTTATTCACTGGTGCTTCTCTTTTTTCAGCCATCCCCGAACACCTGACCTGAATTAACTCCACTAAAATTCTGGAGAATAAGCCTGCACCTCTGGGGACAGTAGCTGTCATTATCTGATGTTATAATAGTCTCTCTTTGTCTCTACCATTCTTTTGGTCTTGCTTTTCAACTCGTTCTCACCCAGCTCCCTGATAACACTAAGCTCCACCATCCTCGCTCTTCCCTGCTCACCTCATATACTCCTCCACCTTCTCCTCCAGGTCCCACTCCTCCTCTCCCATCATGTCGTAGCTGAACGACCGCTGAACTGCCACACTGGGAGGGTAGAGGGGCGGAGGCGAGGCCTCGTAGCTATTGCTGGGGGAGAGAGCGGCGCCGTCCAGGCCGGAGGTCTGCGTGGTGGCAGAGGCTAGGGAGAGCGAGGAGGAGGAGGAGGATGAAGATGAGGATGGGGCTGGAGCGGCTGTGGTGGGGGTGTTGTTGGACGGGGCGGGGTGAGAGTCACAGTGTGACGGGCGATGGTCCGGGTCGAGCCTCTCCAGGGACTCCAAAGCGTGGATGATCTGAGGTTTGGTCATGCCGGATAGACGCAGGCGCTGCAGGAGGTCGATCTGTTCAATGGTGTAGCGTGGCTCCACCTCACAGCACTCCATTCTGGCATCTGCATACATAATGTGGGGGTGTACATTTTACCAAAGTGAATTTGAGACTGGCATTGTGAATGTAATACAAGACCAATTTTGTAAATGAATATGAACCAGCTGTAACCCTATTAATACACCAGAGGTCTGCATGCTTAGGTTGACTTCTCACCAGATAAACAGCAAGACTTCACAAAGTGTTACCAGGACATATACTGCTATATTTATCTCTACTCAGCACCTTTGATAAACCTTAAATTTAGATAATGTGTCGCAAACTTTTTCAGAACCTGCAGACAAACTGATAAATGATGAAAGGATTATTAATAGATGAAAACCCAAACAAAAAAAGACATGCAAAGCTGAATTCAAACACTACACTTCTTTTGTTGGGGTTCATTTCGCTTGAATACAGCACTTTAAATGACTTTAGTTATGTAAATACCAAATAAGTTTGAGTAAACACAAGTCTGGTTTATAAAACTGAACTTAGAGGGAAAAAAACACACTGCATTCTCCTCTGAAGAACCCTTGGGTCATTCAACATTTTGGCACCCTTTCAAACACTTGGCACAGACACTTGGGGCTAACCTTGCTCCATTTGTCGAGGGTGGAATTAAAGTAAGATCACCCTGGCATACATAACCTAACATCAGGTCCACTCAGCCCAGTCACATCCATCCATCCATCCATCCATCCATCTTTTCACTTTCTATACCTGCCTGACCTGTGCAGGGTCGTAGGAAGCCTTGCCTTAACATTCTCCATTATTTGTACAGACTACAGTGTGAAGATCACATTAAAGTCATTTATAAAAATCTAGCAATTTGACATGACCTTGCTTACTTGAAAAGGAAGACATCAGGAACAAAATAACTTTATATGTTTTACAGATCTATTGAACCCACTCTTCAACTTGGCATGATTATGATTTTATGATTTTACACATCAATACTACCAAAATACATAGTGGTGAGCTACAGGAAGAAGAGCAAACTGCTTTAAAAAGTTGATCTTGTTCAATGGGATGTATGCCGAATTTACCAGGAAGACTTGATGATTTCTGAGATGCTTCAAGTCCAACAGTGTCACATATGCACCTTTGTTGATAAGCAGGTCAAAGTTAACTTGCCAGATGTTTTGCAAATAATCTGGTTTTAAATGCTGTGTGTTTACAGGGCAGACTGGCACCTATCAGGGGTAACTACAGTACTTTGAGTCTGCCAAATTTACCACACTGGTATTCTGGGTTCTTTCTATGCAAAACTAAAAGATTCAGAACTAAGCTGCAAGCTGGCTTTGACTTAAAAAGTAAGTTAAACCCTGTCCCGTCACTGAGGTTATCTTACCTGGTGGAGGGGGTGACACAGACAGGCGCCCCGGGAGTGGTTCAGTGCGAGGGGTCGCAGCGGGGACACACCACTGTCGCATGGCTCAGCGGAGTTCAGCTCAGCTGGACCTCTACAGAGTCAGACAGGAGACTTGCTGCAGTGTGTTGCGGTTAAGCTGCCTCTATTAGCATGCTGGCTAACCTACAACGGCAGATGACTCGCTAGCGGGCTATTTTGGCTAAGCTAACACCGTCAACTCTGGTTGGTTCCCCTGAGCACCAGCCTCCCATCGATAGCTCCTTGCTACCTTGCTGTGTGAAGTTAGCCAGTACGAGCCGAATACAAAGCGGAAGTAGTGCAATGCAACCTTCAAGATAAAATGGCATCCCTACGCAGAATGCCCAATTTCTGAAAGTTATATGGTTTCTCTAATAATAATCATGATATTAATAATAACAACAACCTCTCTTTGCCACTGATTATATTTTCACAAGAATGGTTGTTATGACCAGAACTTCCCCTTAACTGATGCACAACCTACCTACAGTGATGCTTGGCTGGGACTGCAACCTGTAGACACATTTTGCTCTCCATGGCACATTGCTACAAGTCCCTGACTTGAAATGAGTTTGTAAAAAAAAAGGCTATTCTTTACAGTAGGTGGGCTAGCAAATGGAGTACTATGGATGGAGTAGTATAAGTACTTTGTATGTACGTGTTACCATATCTACAGTATATACTGTATATAAAATGCAAGCTTTGCCAAGCTTAGCAAAAACTGTATGTGAAAAATATTGAGAGACACGTTTCACCAAAGTTTCAATGTAATTTTATCACAGGATGCTACTGATCACATTAGTTTAACTTCTGTAGTCTTCTGCTTCTGAAAAATGATTCATGTGCACAAATTCTATTTTTATTTTGAAGGACACAGGAAACAGTACTATTGAGTCTGACCAACAACACACTCCAGTCTGTCTTGTCTTGGCTAACAACTTGTCTAAAACTTGCACTTAGAGGTTACATTGACAGTATTTCAGATGGGCTGCTATATACGAAGCCTTTACTGTTATACGTGGCTGCAAACAAACATTTGGTGCGTTATGTCGAGGGGCTGGGACACAGCCAGTTGCTAACGAGTTAGCTCGCTAGCTAGCTAAGTTAGCAGATAGCTAGCACCGGATTGTCCCACCGCGGAGCACCTCTCTCTTACCTCCCGTCGCTGTGGAGAGTTAGCAGCCGGCTGGACGGAGAGGGAAGACAGTGAAAACTGTAGAGAAAGTGGCGGTCCACCCAACCCCACTAAAGAAAGTAACTCCTCGGTCCGGAGCTGACGGTGAATTACCGAGCAGAGGGTGAACGGTGCAGGGTCATATTGTCTTTCAGCTATGCAGTGGGGAAATAGTGTATGCAAATGTGGGGAGTCTGTCTCAATTTATGACCCCTCACCCGATACCACTGTCAAGCTAGCAAGAATTATAATTATGATTTCCGGTTATACTGTACCTATTAAAAATACCATAGCTAAGTATAAACACCATAATGAGCCAAAATGAAAATAAAAGTTACGTTTTAGGTTACTTAAATTAAAATACCAACAATGCTCATGCATATATGTAGTTTGCGAAGCATTAGCTGCACTGTATTTTCAACAGTTAAATAGTTTATTCTCTTATTTTGTTTAGCTGAAGAAAAATGTCACTAAATCTGTCCACCTTGACACAGAGCCACCCAATACATAAGTGCGTTTGTCTGCAGATATAAGCTGTCATTCTCATATGCAATCATTTATTGAAGAAGTTATATGAAAGAGAGTAAACAACAACAACAATTATAATAATGATAATAATAATAATAATGGGGAAAAATGTGTTATGTACTAACGAATACCGTCAGTTTTCAGACCTAAGATCTCTGTGAAATCCCACAGCTTACTTATAAACACACTGACTCCTCTAATGTTAAAGGGTTGTTAGTACTGCTGAAACCACTAAGAATCAACATTTCCAGTATGATGTTCAGCCTCTTTAAGCTTATTGTTTGATTCAACAGTCCATCAATCCTCCTCTCGCTTAAAATATGTGACTTTGCTCCTGTAGCTCACATCAACTGCTTTACACCACCTGTGCAGAGCCAATTTGAGGAGAGCTGAAGTAACCAATGTGTCTGCACTCCCAGAACTAGACACTACAATTGTACCTTTAGAGTAGAAAGGCTGGGTAATACCCTTTCTTACCCAATACCCAAGTGAGCAACATGCACCTTTAAACAACACATTCACCCCTGCACCACAGGAATGAGACAGTGTACGCAGACAAACCAATAGGAGTTACTCTACAACAACGACATAATCCCTCACCGGCTTCCCATCCACCACCTCTACCAATTGTGTTCAGTAGGGCCAAGCCAGATGCTGCTGGGGCTTGAACCCAGTTATCTGGCTGATGCGGTTGTATACGGCATATTCTCTTTGCAGATATGGTCCACTGTAGAGATGATGGGCCAGGCTACGGACCACCTACTCAATGCTGGACGATATATATAAAGAACTTTATCATGGAGAACTGGCAAAATGGAAGTTGAAGATATTAGATATTGGTATTGGAAATAGTTAAAATATTTTATGCATGGATGACCTCATAAAGGTAGTTGTTTTTGACTGTATTGTGTAAAGACTGAATTAATATCAATTATTTGCTTTAAAAAAATCTGCCTTCTGGTGAGCTTTAAAGGTGCTAGTAGGTGGATTTTTTTTTACCTTTTGACAGACCCAGTCTAGTTGTTTCCCCCTGTTTCCAGTCTTTGTGTTACGCTAAGCTGTGTTTCATGGCCATAGCTTCACATTTAACAGACAGATATGAGAGTGGTATTTATCTTTTCATGTAAGTCTAAACAAGAAAGCAAATGAGGGTATTTTCAAAAACGTCCAAACTATTTCCTTAAATGCTAATATTTAACTTGGAGGAACTTGTAGTACTCTGAACAGCATTGGGCTCGTGTGTGAATTAGTATGTAGCAGTCTCTCTGCCTCTCTCTCTCCTGCCTGCTAATCAAAGTGTTTGCTATCACCAACTCCACTAGTGACTGTAGCAGAAGCATGAGTCTTTGTTTGCTCTGCTCAATATTCTTCCCTCCCCTTCAACCTGTGCCAAGAAGGCAGTAGTAATAAGTACTATATTACAGAGCCTTTGTGCCTGTCGTGCTCAGTTCAGTTTGTGTCCGAGTCATTTGTATTTGAGCACTCAGCAGAGTGTCTGCCACGTATTGGGGTATTCGGGGCTTCTTTTTCTTCCGGGTGGTCCAACCTAACATCTGAAACAACACCATGAACTGGGCCTTCCTTGAAGGCCTCCTTAGCGGGGTGAACAAGTACTCCACGGCGTTCGGTCGCATCTGGCTCGCCATCGTTTTCATCTTCAGGCTCTTGGTCTTCCTGGTGGCCTGTGAGAAGGTCTGGGGTGACGAGCAAAAGGACTTTGATTGCAACACCCGGCAGCCCGGCTGTCACAATGTCTGCTACGACCACTACTTCCCCATCTCCTACACCCGACTCTGGGCTCTCCAGCTGATCTTTGTCACCTGCCCGTCCCTTCTCGTGACGCTCCACGTGTCCTACCGAGAAGAACGTGAGCGCAAGCACCGGCTGAAGCACGGAGAAAACTGTATCCCTCTGTATGATAACACAGGGAAGAAGCGAGGGGGTCTTTGGTGGACCTACTTCCTTAGCCTGCTGTTTAAGATAGTGGTGGATGCCGTGTTTGTCTTCCTGCTGTTCTACATCTACGAGGCCACGTTCTTCCCACCGTTGGTGAAATGCAACGAAGAGCCATGTCCCAATGTGGTGGACTGCTACATTGCCAGGTAAGGGTGCCTCCAAGGTTCTAAATTGTTAAAGATCCTGGAATCTCAATGGCTGAACTTGACCTCTGACCTCCACTTGAAAAGCTAATTCCTCTAAAGGAATCAATAAATCTTGATCTCTCTGTCTCATCTCCAACCATGTGTTCCACAGGCCTACAGAGAAGAAAATATTCACCGTCTTCATGGTGGTGACCAGCTTTGTGTGCATCTTCCTCACGCTTTGCGAGATCCTCTACCTGTGTGGGAAGAGGTTCTGGGAGTGCTGCAGAGGAGGACCTCGCTCGGTGAGAGAAAACTCCTTCATGATGACCAGGACTCCTCTGACTGGGAAGGAGAACTCAGCGTACAACGAGCCTGTCCTGAAGAAGGCCAAGATGGTCGACAACGGAGAGGCTGGCATTCAGAGTTCAGCCCCAGCGTACAGCATAGCAGTCTCCTGAGAGACACGTATCACTTTCATGAGTTTGACTTGTGAGAATAGAACGGTAAAAACTATGTTAAGTAGCTTTTGTACTGTTGGCCAGATTCATCTACAAAAGATTTGTGGTTTTAAAGTAAATGGTGTTTACAAAGGTCATGTATTTTTTTTACATCAAAATTATGTTTGTCCCTTAATGTTGTTGAGCAGACCATGTATGTATTCTTTTTAAACGCTCGTGATCTAAAATAACTGATACACACTAAAGGTGATTTACTGTACTTTGACTATTTATATGATTATTTGTGACATGAGGTTATTTTGTTTTCTGTGTGGCCACAAAATAAAATTGCTTTACTTATTAAATGTGAGAGCTGCAGTGTGTGCAACACCAACTGGAACTGAGACAAATACTTCTTGTGAGCACACATAATGTCATGAACTTTACAAGAAATGAAGATTGGATTTTCTAAAATAAACAACCATCCTGTGAAATTGGTTTTGCCACATATTCCTCTTTGATCCCTGTTCAAAGAGTTTCAGAAATCTCACGCATTAAACTGAACATTCAGGTAATTTTTTCAAACGGCCCATTAAAGACATCGTTAATGAACTTACAACATGCAGGGCAGATAGAAATGGGTGCAGTAGTGTAGAGTAAATTGAGCCAATAGAGATCTAGATGGTGGATTACATGTTCAAAAGTAATCAGAAAAACCCCAGTGTGACATATCAAAACATCTTGGGTACAATATGATCTACACATGATGGGAGTAAAGTTATTGACAGAAGTTGATAAAATCACTGCTCCTACACTAAGTTTCAGACTCAACTCAAGGACAATCAACCACATCCTGCATTCCTTCAACAGGCCGAGAGTTGATTTGTAAAGGACAGTATCATAAAGCTGAGTGTACTTTTAAGGCAGTGACTGTGGCTCATGCTTACCTGAGAAAATGAACAAGCAAACGCTTGTTATATCTGATTTTGCGATATTGGCGCTCCATATCTCAGGTGTATTTTACTGCCTCTGGTTCAAGAGTGCTTGCACAAACAAATGTTAGGTGGTGGCCCTGTTGGCCCTGATTAATCAAAAGCTACAAAGGGGCATATCTCCACATCACAGTTACCTAATGGAGCTGAAACCAAGTCACCTGTTAAGGAACGTGGTGATCACAGTAGACAAACACACCTCAGTGAGGTCTGCTAAGGTCTACTCGTTATTCATTGTACCGTATCAACTTTATTAATTTGCACAAAGTCACACTCTGCTACCGATTTCCTTGTTCGGTCAAACCACTGATGTGTCTTTTGTTGTTTTCTTGGTCTTTGTTTTTGCTGTATTCACCAACTCCAGTAAGGGTACCCCATCACAATACAACTACCACAGTAAAAATGAGTTTAACAGTCATTGTTCTTGGAGCACTTGGCTTAGCTGAGTGTCAATTCTAAGATAAATTGATGATGACGAGGAGTAGTTGGAGGTTTAAAACGTAGATTCTGGGTGGATGCCAGAAGTGGCCACACCTCCAGATTATGGCCAAGAGTTGATTTCTGTAACCAGTCAATATCAGAGACCCACTGCAGGGGAGAGGTTGACCAAACCCTGCTGAGCGTATCACCACAGTCGATTTCCCAGACGGGGGACACGATGGACTAAGGTAAGCTAAGAATTTTTAGTCATGATTTTGTAATTGTTTATTTTAGGTCATTTTCAGCTTTAAGACTCTCTGTGAAGTAAAGAACTTATATAAAAACTAAAAACATATAAAGTTTTAAACTTACTTATAAACTTATATAAAACATTCAGAGGCGGGATGAGAGGACAACTCTACCTTCGAGCTTCGGCTTAAACTTTCCTAAAAGTGTCCGAGGCTGAAGTGTTCCTCTGCACTGCGGTGCTTTTATGTGTTGAACAAGTGTTTCATCAATTATTAAAGGCATCTTCTTTTCAAAGTGACAAATTTTGTAAGTAAGTGAAAATGTGAGATTTAGAGGAGGGAACTAAGGTTTCATAGCTCTCAAATAAATGATGATATAATAAATGAATCATAAATAACACCTACCTAAAAATACGCAGTGAAACATTTGGAACAGAATATTTTGCTAAAACAAAGCTGATTTTATGTTTTTTTATTATTATTTCACTCCTTAAAATCCACATATCTCTCTAACTTGTTGTATAACTCTGTCTTTGTCTCTTTGTTGTGTTCTAGCTCCCCAGTTGACAAAGTTTCCCTCCTGCAACATTTAAAGACAGACTTCTAAAGAGTCCCAGGTCATAAGAAGCCAATCAAAGCTGAACTCATGGATTGGAAGTTTCTCCAGGGTCTTCTCAGTGGAGTCAACAAGTACTCCACTGCCTTCGGACGTATCTGGCTATCAGTGGTCTTCGTCTTCCGGGTGTTGGTCTTCGTGGTGGCCGCCGAGCGGGTTTGGAGCGACGACCAGGGACACTTCGACTGCAACACCCGCCAGCCGGGTTGCACCAACATCTGCTACGATTACTACTTCCCCATCTCCCACATCCGCCTCTGGGCTCTCCAGCTCATCTTCGTCACCTGCCCTTCCTTCATGGTGGTGCTGCACGTGGCCTACCGGGAAGAGCGGGAGCGCAAGTACCGAGCCAAGCACGGCGAGAACACTCGGCTGTATGACAACCCAGGCCAAAAGCATGGCGGCCTGTGGTGGACTTACCTGATGAGCCTCTTCATCAAGACCACCTTTGAGATCACTTTCCTCTACTTGCTCCACTACATCTACGACAGCTTCAAGCTGCCCAGGAAGGTCCAATGTGATGTCAAGCCCTGTCCTAATCTGGTGGACTGCTACATCTCCCGGCCCACTGAGAAGACCATCTTCACCTACTTCATGGTGGGGGCGTCCGTCGTGTGTGTGGTGCTCAACATCTGTGAGATTTTCTATCTGATTGCTTTGCGGGTGGTGAATCTCAAACATCGAGGCAGCGTCCACACCTCATCCAGAAGGATCCACCCTGACATGGACTGTGATGGCTGCAAGTCATAGCTGGAGACCCAGTGTAGGGAGTTATTTCTTTGTATACCTCTAATTGATTTACTATAGGGTGATCCTTTTTCCTATTGAAGGTATTTTCATTGAAGTAATTTTATATCTAATTTTATATGTAATATGAATATATTATATTTTGACACAAACACTCCTAAGCTCTATAATGATGTTAGAATTATTTTCCCACAAGTGTGACAAATATTTCAGCACCAAAAAGAAAGCTGAATGATTGGAGCTGCTGGACATCATTAAGTAATTATGAAATGAAGACCTGAAGGACTGCTCATATTTGTGACCATTGTCGTCATGACAATGACCAAAACTGGCTTTTTGTATTCCCTAAAAAAGATTGTCAAAGCACTGAAAATAAAGTGGGGTTTTTTCTCCCAACTCTGATAAAACCCACCGCAAATGCATGTTCATGTGTAAGACCTGCTTTCTCCTACTTTAATGGCGCCATTTCTCCACCTGGTGGCACTGCAGACATATTGTCATGTGAAGGATGTGAAGCCTTCAGAAAACAAGGGATCCCTCCCAGAGTTCAATTATTTTGTGATTATGCATTGTTCTTCATCTTAAGGAATATAAATATAGCTATAGTGGTGCTCTTTATAACTTTATACAAACGTTACATATAGTGACATGTGGAGTCATATAAAGAAGCCTGTCAAACACACAGCTGCTTCTCTTTATCATCTTTATCATCATCTCCTAATATAATACTTCAATAACATGTTTACATGTTCACATTAATATTCAAAGTGGTATCATCGACTCATCAGACCTAAAAAAAAGCACAGTTGTCTGTCGTGTTTTTCCAGGCTTTGATCCAGGTGATGACACCGGAAGTAGCATAACAGGTTCATGTCCTGTCATTACCAAAGAAAAAAAAGCAAAAAGAACATTTTAATGTAAAAAACAAAAAAAACAAACTTAATAAATAAAGTCAGCTGACTGTAGTGTGGTCTACACTGATGTATGAGGTATGGCCATACGTTGTTTTCTACCACAGAAGAAGAAACTGGAGGTGTCATCAGGTGCACCTGCGCTCGCGTGCATTAGGCTAATGAGCGACTTTGGTTTCAAAATAAAAGCGTGAAATGTTTTCTCAAAGCAGAAATAACTGTTGGAGTGTTCGTAAGGAGCATTTGGGGAGATTAAAAAAAATATTTGAAGTATTAATTTTCCACAGATTATAACTCAAACGTAAGCTTAACTTTGGGAATTATTGTTTGTTCGCTTAAACAATCAAAATGAAACACTATTCGTTCAGTTCTTGCCATATTCCTAACTTTCTATTGCATGCAACTGCTTGAGGAAATTTAATAACTGGGCTCATGAAACTCTTCAAAAAGCCACTCTGATAAATTGACATGAACAGGATGTTAGTCAAAGTTAATACACTGTTAGTGAGACATTCTCAGATAGGTGAGGTTTTATTTTGAAAAATGTGCGGTGAAGTGTGTGTGTGTGTGTGTGTGTGTGTTGCTGACTGACTGCAGTGTGGGGTTTAGTTTTGGGAGAAGAGTGGACACGCTGATAAAGTCACCGCTGATAACGTCACCGTCAGTTTAAACGAATGGTGACCTGACAGAGAGAGATGTCCGGTGCAGGTAATAACTCAGACTAACAAGTTTACTTCAATGTAATTTGTGTAAACTGCTGACATTTGTTTGTTTAAAACTCTCGGAGTGTTTGTTTGGGTGTGGTAGTGGTGTGGCACACCACTCTGGAGATGATGAACTTGAATTATCAATCCAATATATCTGTTGTATTTGGTTACATCACTTCAAAAGCTGAAATGGTTTTCAGAATCAGTTTTATTGCCAAATAGGTTTATAAGGAATTTGACTTCTAGCAGACTGAAACAATTTCAACAACACCTGTATCACATGGTGTTGAGTTGGTCCTGGCATTTTACATTGATTTCAATTGAAAATAAAACTTCAAATTGAATTGAGTAAGTAAGTGCTGTGCCTCTGATCTATTTTCAACCCACTCATGTATCTGAGTATCAGAGGCTGAACAGTGTGAATGCCACGTGAAATGCAAATTGTCACCTCTGCATGTGATTCCTCTTAGTGAATGCAGGAATGTGTGAGTGAGAATTCCCCAAATATTCAGTTGTGACACTGTCTTGTCATGTGAGGATGGCGGCAGAGGCCAGGTTAAAATGGAGATGCCTCTTATGTTACATACATACACAAATAAAGACGTGTAACTCAACTGACCAATCTCATTTTAAAAGTCTAATTCCAACAGAACATTTAATTAAGCACAGTTAAAGTGTTTGTATTTATTATGTATCATGGGATATACCATCTCATTTTCACGGGGGGTGGATTATAATTAAGTTTTCTGCAAGTTTAAGCTTTTAGGTTTAATTTCAAACCTTCACTGTCATGCTTGAATATTTGTTGCTGTTGTATTTTAGCAGCATTTGTTGATTAAGCATATTTATCCTCCTCACTCCAGCTTTGACTTTATTTCAATTCATGTACTTTCATTCTTCTTTTTCTTCTTCAGTCAACTCTAATAAACGTATCTGGGACAGCTCCAGTCTGAACAGCCTGCACTGTACAGTAGTTATGTGTTTAGCAGCTAATCATTAATGCACCTGACATCTCTGCAGCGGTTTTGACCTGGCTCATGTGGCTCTGATCGATACATCGTGGATGACGTAACGTTATGTGAAATCACTGCAACTCTGTTCTGTACTGTGATTCTTTGTATTTCACTGCCTGGGGCTGTTTTTCTTCTTCTCTTCTCCCCTGTCCTCTTCCCTCCCCCTGCTCAGGAGTGTGTTGTGCCAGCCTGGAGGAACCCAAGGCCCTGATGAAGATGGGTCTGAGCGTGGTCCTCCTTGGTCATGTTAACTTCCTGTTGGGAGCGCTGGTGCACGGCGTGGTGCTCAGACACATCAACCTCCACAAGCAGGCCCGGGCCATGGAGTACGCCATCTCCAATGTGTTCGCTCTCACCTCGGGCCTTGTGGTGAGTGCATAGACACAGAAGATTCATACTGATCCTGTAGCATTTCTGCAAAGTCAAGAAGGGTTCGGTGACATCTCTGGGAATATTATGGAGTGTGATAGGATTTTACAACTTGTTCTACACATTAGTTCCATTAGATTTAGACAAAAAAATGCCAAAAAAGCAAAAAAGCTCTCTTCTCAGACTTTGTCATGTCAAGTCGTGGGACATGACCAGGGCTGGGGCTGCATCCTGCAAACCACAAGCTACAAATGCATCTGCTCCTTTGAAAAATGTGGCTAGAATTGATCATAAGGTACTGTAGAAACTTTCTGGATAAAAAGATCAATATTACAACCAATGCTTGTGCCATAAAATACCTTTTTTTAGTGCTATGAAAACCATTTTTGTAAAAATAAGACTTCTAGTCATTAGCACTCTTATAAAACTACTTCCCTGAAACTTATTTTTTCATCACAATACTTAATAGTTTAATGTAAATATGTGTAATTTCCATTTGGTTTATCTGATAATCTCAACTTGATGATTCTGACTACTAATATGAGTTAGATGTAAAGTTAAAAGGGCCATTCTGGGATGATTTTTTTTCTTTAGGCTTTGCAAAAACAACTTTCAAAACACACAAAGGTACTTAAAGACATATTTGAAATGCTTGTGGTGATAGCACAGCTCCAGTGTTGAGAGGAATCATCTTTTGA
Organism: Oplegnathus fasciatus; assembly: GCA_003416845.1. NCBI lineage: Eukaryota > Metazoa > Chordata > Actinopteri > Centrarchiformes > Oplegnathidae > Oplegnathus > Oplegnathus fasciatus. The sequence continues at coordinate 72,896 of NTHP01000951.1, read as the reverse complement.
CTGTCCCCGTGTTGCTACCTCGAGTGTCCTGAGACTGGATGAGAAACGTATCATGTTGTCATTTTTCATTTAGTGGTGATTTTGTCTCGCTTCTATCATCCCTTCTCCCTGTACAGTGGACGGAGCGGTCGCAAAAGGAGCAATGTGAATATTCTTTAAATCCCATCTGTCTTGTCTCTGCAGGGAATCGTTGTTGGCATTCTGGCTATTGTCCTGTCTAAAAACAAGAAGAGCAGAGGCCTGGTTAGTATCGCTTGTGTGTTCCAATAAACTGTTGTGAATGTTCTCAAGAAGCGATAAAACCATTAAAACAGACAGAATATGTACAGTACGTTCTGACAGTGCTGCCGTCTGTACTTTCTCTCTTCTACTCTGTTCATTGATCTTCCTTCTTTGCCACATCAGTACTTTAAAGGCACTCTTTACTAATTTTGATCTGTCTGCCTGCACTGTGCGTACACTTGCTTCCCCTTTGATATTTTCCAGCCTTCTCACACTTTATTCTCAGCTGTAGTCTCTGGACATAAAAAACCCCTTTGTTGCCTCAGGTGTCTGAATGCAGGCCTGCAGAGCTGGAATAGTTTCTGTTATCCTCTCTCCCTCCGTCCGTGCAGCACGCCTTCTCCTCTCTGTTTATTCAATCAGCTGTCGGGCTGCTCAGACGGGACCGACGAGGCGGCGAGCTGAACAGAATGAGTAAGCCCAGGCAAACCTGCCACGATAAACCACTCCCCGTCTCCTTTGTTAGTGGGAGCAACCGTGAACTGGGCAAGGCAGCGCTGACGAGCTGCAGTTTCACTCCTCATCCGTCTTGTTATCTTATTATAGTCGTCCAGGCATCATGCGTGAATAACATGTAATCTCAACGCTCCCTTTTTCATGTTAACACAGGCCTTTATCACATGCGCTGGCTACTACAGCCTCTTATCTCCCAGACAAATTGCAACAGTTTTCTGTCCTTATCAAGTTTCGACTCAACAAATCAGCCATCTTCAAAAAGTGATTTTAAAGGTCTAGGTTCTTTCTGTCCCTACTGTATGTCTCACCTTCTGTAAACTTGTTAAAGGATAGGTTCACTGTTTTCCTACCTAGAATATCATTTATTATCACATAGCTGACAGCTTTTGTTTCCAATGCTTCTTACTGGGAGTTTAAATAAGGCATTATTCTATAGTTTTATTATCATCAACAAATCCCATTAAAGGGCCACAACCAACAATGAGTTAGTCCATCTCTCAATACTTTTAGACACCCCTGTCCTGTCTGTGGCACTCAGCATCAAGCCTGTTTGTTCCTACCACAGATGTAAATCTTTGAAGAGGGGTCACGAACATATAGTTTCTTTTTTTTTTTTTTAAAGTAAGTTCCCTCGTCTTCAAATATCCTGTTTTTGTCTGACCAAAATAAACCCAAAGATCTTAATACGATATATTATACATGACCAAGAGAAGCAGCACTTGTGCAGCTGCACTTCCGTTATGTTTGGGAGCTCACAAGAGACAGAAAAAAAAAAGATTGGTCAAAACTGATGCAGCAGTGGCCAAGATATCCTGACTTTGTCCCTAGTATGGCAAATGATCCAAAAACACTGGATCCTGTGTTTTCAGTAAGACCGTCCCTGCCTGGTAAATGCCCACGTCTTTCAAACTCCATACCCCAAGTTCATAACACGGGCTTTTTTTTATTAAAACTCTGTCTCAAGCCCAGACCAAGATAACCCTGGTGACATCATCAGGGTTACTGTTTTCACAGGCTGAGGCCTTCTGATGACAAGTGAACTGATCTTCATGTGTAGAATTTTAAAGAATTTTAGAGTTCCCCTTAAAGCCTCCACTGGACTGTGTTGAAGCCCAGTGAGAAGCTGCGATAGATGACCGAGTTCCTCAAAAATAAAGCTGTTGGGTAAATCGTGTGACACATGACTATAAACGATGGGAAACAACAACAGTGACATTAAGGCAAAATCAAAGACATGTTCTAAATGAATACTTTAAATGTACATATTACTTTCTTATTTATTTCCATTCAATTGATCTTTTTTTTTTACTTCTTCATAAACATTAATTTTTTTGCATATTTTCATATTTACCTTGTTTCATTTCTGTTTTTCATTTGCATCCATATCTCACGTTGTAAATGCTACCTTGAATCTGCCATATTTGCTTTGTTTGTATTGATATTGTTTATTCTCTGCTGTCCTTTTATCTGTTAACTGTTGCAGACGCCCCAGTTTCCCAGCTGGGAGCTTTAAAGCTTCATCTCATCAGTCACCATGTTTTTGATTCCTTCTTTCTGTTCTTTCCCCAGACGTGGTCACTTTTCACCGTCAGTCTGGCTTCAGCTCTCATGGCGGCAGCGTCGGCCATCGGACTCACGGTGTCTGTGGTGAGGGCCATCGTTCACGGCGGGCGGAGCCTGCTGACTCACTGCCGCTTCCCTGATGCCATTGGCTACTCCAGCATCACCAACGAGTGCCCTTTTGACCCCACGCGCATCTATGTGAGTTTATTAGTATGTACGACAGACAGGAGATCAAGGCATGAGCTGTGACCTTTTTCTGGAGCGGCTGGCCCTTTGAACAGCTGACCATTGTCACTGCGGCATAAACACAACAGAGCTGTGTGTGTGTGTCTGTCTGTCTGTCTGTCTGTCTGTCTGTCTGTCTGTACACATAGGGTGCAGGAGAAGGAGGGAGAGTGAGGCTGAGTGTCTGTCTTTTCTGTCAGTCAGTCACACTCTGCAGCCGGTGGGCTGGTGGCAGAAGTGCTGACCCGACCCTGTCGGTCCACTTCAGGCTCTGTCCTGTTCCAGTGTGCTACAGATGGACTGTCAGGCCTGGTCAGCCTCACAGCTGCAGCCGCACGTCAGCACGACTTTGGCATTTTAGCACAGCTAGTAGTCTACAATTTGTCAGTTAAGTGACCTTTGTCTTAAGCTGGATTTATTCTTGATGCAGGGCGTTAATGGCAATCCTGCTGTAGATACACACACATATATATATATATATATATATATATANTTGATCTCGTCACGCAGTTCTCGTGAGGTCTTTCTTCGGTCCTTAAGACTGAGAATTTTGAGATGCTTCACTTGTCTGTCTGAAAGTTTCTTTTTTCTACCTCTCCCCTTTCGGTTCTGGTGTGAATTGGTGGCATCATGGCGGTCTAAAGTGTACTTTACAGTGCTTGGACTGCATCTCAAGTCCATGGCTATGCGGCGGTAACTCCAGCCAGCATCAAAAAGGGCCTTTATTCGAACCCGTTGCTCACTCGTTAGCTCCTTCTTCACCTTAGCCATGTTCAAAGAGCAACATGTGCTTCAAGACTACTTCTAGAGGCTTTGAATTTATACCAATTGGTGGTGTGGCCTCAGTGACAAAACCCTGATGTTACCAGTCACTTAATGAGCAGGACAGGCCTTGTACATTCAAAAGAATCACACAGCTGTGTCCTAAGACTCTTGCGTCACCATCAATTTAACCACGATCACACCTGACAATGATTACACAAGTAATTTGGCTTCTTCTGTGAAGGAACATGATTGTGTGACATTGACAGTGAAATAGGCCTAGCTTGTTTTTTGTAAGGAAAATGACCTAAATCTCCTTATGGTGGCTCTATTCTACGGTTTATAGAGCATAATGGTGACTTTGTAGATATTTCATTCTTTTTATGGGTATTTTAATGGCCAATTCAACAAAACAACTGAAACCTCTCAAATATGCCAAGTGTTCTAATAATTTTGGCCACCACTGTGTATGTGTATGTATATATATATATATATATATATATGTATGAGTCATAGCTCAGTGTTGGATTTCACCCATTAATAGCACACACACAGCATTAGGCAGATGTACAAGATTGGCAGCAATTCTGTTGACATTCATTCACTTTGTGATGCAGAGCGACAGTGGGAATGTTTGACCCGTCTCATTACTGACTCGCCGTGTTTACAGAACATTCTGTCGGCAGCATAAAAATAAATGGTTTATAACACACTGTAATGTAGTCGTAAGCAGATAGCAGATAAGTGTTTATTTATGTATTTGTCAACAACTGTAACTCCTCCTGTGGGCACTCATAAGTGGAGGCTGCTGTATAAACAGATAATGAATGACGATATAGTTAAAAATCAGTTGTAATGATGTATTCATAGGAGAAGTTATAATTCTTAACAAGTACTGCTAAACAAACATTTAAAATATACATATATCTGCTTACAGCTGCATTATAGTGTGTCATAAACCATTTATTAAATATTTGTACTGCTTATAAATGCTAAATAATGGGACTTAAAGGTGTTGCAGATAAGCTAAGATAAGATAAGAACTTTGTTTCGTAGTTCCGGCATCATTCCAATCAATAATAATAATAATAATAATAACACTCTACTCACTGAGTTAATTGCTGAGCTGCATCAATCCATCAAAAGGACAAAATGGGCAGGACAAGTAATCAGAAGATCAGACAGGTTTTAAACAGACCCCAGGTCAGCCAATCTTATTTGGAAAAGAAAATTAAGCTGAATGATAAAGTCTACGCCTAAACTGTTGTTGGATGGATTATTGGTATCATTTTGGGCGTGCTCACTTTCAGTTTTACCTCCCAATAAAGTTAAAAATGAGAATAAAGTCCTGATAAACCAGATTTATCTTTTAACCAGAAACCGAGCTCCAAATCAGAATCAGTATAGAGTTAAATAACTTTGCTTATTAGTCTACTGAGACTGCAGAACATGCTGTTCACTCAGAGTTGCCCACGAGCAAGAGACCTCCAATATGGCTGCCGGAGGGTGCATTACATCACCTGAAAGAGTGTTTTGGACAGATATTCATAGTTGCTTAGGGGCATTAATGATGGTTATGCAAGGTTTATTTTCTTTCTGCCTCCTGCATATTTCATTATGAATTCCAAAATACGCTCCAAACTTGGAACTATAAACTTTCATTCTCTTTGTAGTCTGCTTAACAAAAGGCTGCTCTTTTTCTTTGAATTCCCTCTGTGCACTTTTACTTTGATACATCCTGCTCTGCATATTTTATTCACAACACTGGCTCTCCTGTGCAAACTGAAACTCCCAGACTCACTGCTGCGTTTTTGCAGCGCTGCACAGCCGTATGAGAAAATAAGGTTCTGTATCACAGCATTACCCTCACTGTATCTCCGATTATGTGAAGCTGCTCTTGCCTCAGATTCTGTTCCTTATGCTTCAGCTGGTGGTTGCCACTAACTCCACTTCTCCATCCCTCCCCAGAGTACCACTCTGATCCTTTGGGTGCCTCTGATCGTGACTTGTGTAGTCCAGATGGTGTTTTCCGCCCGGTGCCTTGCTGTCTGCGTTTCATTCCTGGGTCTGCCTTGCTGCCCGCACAGGAAGAAAACCTTTGGCAGAGCGGTGAGATTTTGACTCAAACATACACTGTGCTGCTTTAAAAATTGGATCCTTTAGATGGTGCATAGACGATAAAGCACTATTTTACATTTGGATTAAAAAACTGTCAAAGTAATTTTTCTGTGTTTGTGTAGATCAATGTGGTGAGGCCGATGAAGGAAGCTGCTCCCTCTCATTATGCTGAACCTCCAAGAAGCTACAATGAACCCCCAACACGCTATACTGAACCTCCAAGAAGCTACCGTGAACCTCCAAGACGGAATACTGAACCCCCGAGACAGCAGCGCCGACCTCCTCCCCCTCCACAGCATCTTCCCCGTCAGCATCAGAGTCTTCCTCCCTCGGAGAGGCGGCCTCTTCGCCAGCCGTACAGAGAAAGGTCAGACAGAGAAAGGCAAGAAACGAGGGATGGCAGCCAGCAAAGGCCACCGGAGCAACACCAACTGCTGGAGAGGGGTACGCTGGAAAGGTCCAGTTTCTGGATTTAGCCATATTTGACACGTCAGAGCTTCTTGAAGACCAAGTACCGTGAGGGTATACCGCTGTTCTAGCGACAATACTTGGATTCAAACATCATGTTTTATTTAGCGGTGCAGTGGACCTGAGGTCAAACCAGATGTATGAATTTTCTGAGGCTCGGACTGTTTGCACAGTGTGCAGGATTCCATTAAGTTGATTCAGAGTCAAAAGAATAGTTGGACATTTTTATGAAATGCACTTAGTTGCTTTCTTGTCGAGAGTTAGATGAGAAGATCGATACCACTCTCATGTCTGTGCGTTAAGTATGGAGCTGGAGTTAGGACAGGAGTTAGCTTAGCTTAGCATAAAGACTTGAGGCAGGGGGTAACAGCTAGCTAGCTCTCTGCAAAGTGGAAAAAAAACACCTAGCAACAACTCTAAAGTTCACCAATTAACATGTTATAACTTGTTTATTTAATCCACAACTTAAACGTAAAACCACAACTTGTAGGTGTATTTTTGAACCAGGCTAGCTGTTTCCCCCCACTTCCAGTCTTTATGCTAGGCTAAGCTACTCATCCCTTGACTCTAGCTTCATAATTAGCACTCAGACATAAGAGTATCGCTAACTCTTGACAGGAAGATGAGCGTTGTTGAACTATTACTTTTAATGTTTGGTTTAACACACATAATGGAGGCAGGTGCCATAGAGAGATAAGTAAAGGTCCTCACAAGTGAAGCAACACAGTGTACAGAGTGTGTGTGGGTGTGCCTCCAACCTTCTACCTGTTTTTGCAGAGGACTGAGCCTCTGGTGTGTGTTGCCTGTTCGAGTTACAGTGACAGTCAAGTGTGTGTGTGTGTATTTTTTTTCTGCTGTTAGGTCAAGAGAAACTTGTTTCATGAGAAACTAGTACTGCAAGTTTTTGTATTTATTGCCTAAGTAAATAAAGTTTTTATTCTTAATTTTATGCAGCCATTTTGTGTTTTGTATTTGAACTCTGTAACCAAAAACATTTTAATATGTAGTAATGTTAGTAGTTAGTTACCTGACAGGTATGACTGGTTCCACTCAGACACACATGTAGACATCCTGACAGGTTAGCACAAAGACATTCACCCACGTCCTGTCAGGCGTATGTTAATAATGACCTGCAATGTACCTTGGCAGGCTGCAACACTTAAATGTATGACAGCAATGTTCAGTTGTCCACAAATGCTCTGCTTCTTAATGCATTCCTAAATAACCAGAAATGAGGAAACAGTCCACACATGCAGCTTTGAAACACATAGTTATATTTCGCTTTCAGGTCCAACGGAACAAACATGACATCCTCACGTGAGGTTTTCATGCAACAGAAAAATAGGAAGGGAGGTCAGGAAGGAAGGAAGGAAGAAAGAAAGAAGGGGGCGTATTTATTCAACACAAGGTACCAGTTCATCAGGCAGTGAGAATAGAAAAGGATTAAACTGTAATAGATCAGGGGGTAGCAACTGTTGTTCCTTATCCTACCAGCAGAAGGCAGTGACACTATAGGATCCCCAAAGCAGAGGTGCGGCTGGTCCGGAAGCTCCTGCGCAAATGTTTGGTACAAGCTAACCTTAGGTCAGTCCTAATGTCCTGTGGATGCAGCTGCACCAGCACAGCTCTCAGACTCTCATTGGTAGTTCACTTTGCCACCATTGGGCACAATAATTCAGTTTGTGAGGTAGCGAAATGCTGGGCAACACATATTTTAGGCTGATATTGGCCATTTTTAAAAATCAGGTTTTTGTCAGTTGAGTCTGGTATGACAGAGGCTCTTCTCCGACAAGTTCTTTTTATCTCACATGGCAGACGGAGGAATCATCCCAGTGGGATGGAAGTGTGCTGGGTTTTTACTCCTCACCTACAGTGTGTAAAGTGAAGCCTGTATAAACCAGCTTTACGGAGCTGCTAACCCACCTGAAATAATAATAAGCAGTCGTCTGGATTTTAATGAAGCATTTCAGTGTGCCAGTTCAAAAGGATTTTCTAACATTATAAGAATAAAATTATGGAATAAATACTGAATCCTGAATCCTGAATACCAATGGTGGAACAAGTATTCAGACCATTTATTTACCACACTATGAGAAGACTGCAAGTAAAAGTCCTGCATTCAAACTTTTTGTTTAAGTAAAAACCCAGAAGTAAAAGTACTCATGATGCATAATGACCCTTATCAGTGTGTATATTATTATATTATTAGATCATTATTATTGATGCATTGACAAGCAAGCAGTACTTTTAACTTGTAGTTGGTAAGGTCGGAGCTAATCTTAACTATAACATTTCCCTTTTAAATGTAATGGAGTAGAAGTATAAAGTAGCATAAAGTGAAAATACTGCAGTAAAGTACCTTAATATTGTCCAGTAACTGAGCAAATGGACTAAATACCAAAAACACTTATACATTATGCTTATACAATATCAGCCTGTAAAAGTAAAGAAATGCCAATATAACTAATATATTTAATGAGAACACTTATCCTTCAGTGCTTTTGGATGGTCTTCAGTTAACAGGCTTGACTTTCTTGTGCATGATATAAAGCAACATTTTGACGGCACTGAAAACAGCATTTTTGCTCCAAACTGACTGCAGTGATGACATCGAGGAAACAGGTCCTCCTCCTCTATGAGTATCTGCAATATGCAGTTTTACTTATTTTTTCCAGCCTGCCCAACACTTAACCTTCTTCACAAACAGAATTTGTGTTGTGTTTAACCTCCAGCGCAGAAGACGACAATAGTGGTCTGACAATGGGGACCTTATATTCTTAATACATGAGCTTAGTGCTGGTATTGCTGCGGACAGTGGCTCTGTTTACACATGCACAGTATTTCATGCATGTTGCATGTTTTAATCAGTCGCGGCTGCGTTTTCAAACTCTAATATCGTACAGTTTAAAGGAGTTTAAAGTCTTGTATTTCATTTAGAATCGGAGAGGCTTAAGTGTTTCCCTTCCTTGGTGCTCTTAATACTGATTAAATATTAGAATAGGTGTCCCAAATATGAACTTCTATCAGTGCTAAGGTAAACACAGCCACTGATCTCTGTCAGATTTCTACATGTGTCTGGATACCCTGAAAACTCTAATCAGAGCAAGTATCCGCACTTGCTCCTATCTCCTGAAACATGTCCCTTCATCTGACTGCTCTGTAAGCAGACTACTCCAGGAGGTTATAAAAGCATTCAGCTAGAGAGTGATGAACGAGCCCTTAGTGAGTTCTCTGTCTGTCAGAGGAAAAGAGAGTGGGAGGAGGGTTTGTCCCAAAGCAAAGACAAATATTCAATCATTTCTGCCTGGTACAGTGCTGAGGAGGCTGCAGAGCTACAAAAAGATACCACTGTGCGTTAACTGTTTTTGTGGATTTTCTCGTCTGGTTCGTAGGATCATGCAGTATAGTGACAGGTTACGACTATCTTAAGTTTACTGCTCGTTGTTAGAGAACTTTAAAATACTTACAAATTAAGAAACAACACAACATGATAATACTGTAAAAGTTAGCCTCAAGCATACAGTGCATATCCACATGCACACACACGCATTCAGACCAAAAGCGCAGCCATACTTTATAAACACATGGCGGCTCAAACGATATGTGCTACTGGTGTCATTGATCAAATGCATTATGGGATCCCCTTATTTCATAATCTTCCACTTTAACAAATCCACAAATCCCAAAGAGATCAATCTGAACTCACATTTTCTCTCTCTCTGTCACTGTAAACTGGAATATGGTCATCTTTAACAACATATCAAAGTAAAAGCACAATAATAAGAATAAAAATGAATAAATAAAACAACATGAAGGAGGAAAACAATATGTACATATGAAAAAAAAAACATTTAAAACTTAAAAATCAACAAAATACCAGTCGATATCAATAAAAACCTAATGGGATCTTAGGCCTTCTTTTTCTCAGCGAAAGATCATATAGCAGTAAAATCCCAATAACGCCCCATCCCCACCCACCTCCACCCCGACCACCCGTTCATATCAGACCAGGAAGCTACGCTACATAATACTGCCTTTCAATGCCAAAGAGTGTGCACCATACATGAAGACAAATGTACTTCATCTTATGATATACATAGACGTACAGTATATACATGATCTACATGTGTGTTGGAGGAGAAACTGAGCGATCTGCAAAAAAAACCAAAAAACATCCACACTTTGTCACAAGCTCCCTGGAAATCCGATGTTCCAGAGAGAGAGAGAGATATTCGGGAACATTAGCGGACGCCACTGTCGGCTGATCATTAAATGTATGCACGTCCCTTCAAATATAAAAATGAAAGTGAGATGATGTGATGACTTTTCTTAGCCTCCTTAAAATTCCTCCTCCATCCTTGCACACAACAACAACCCCAAAAACAAAAAAAAGATGATATGAGAGACGAGAACCATCATGCATTGATTTGAGTGACTGTTTCAATAGCAACAGAGAGGGTGAGGAAGAACAGGGTTGTAGCAGGGCGGGGGGAGGGTGGGTGGGTGGGGGGGGTTCAGAACTGGGAGGCCGAGCTGGGGTCGCACTGGAGTAGCCGGACAATGGAGGGGTCGCTTTTGGCACCTTTGATAAACTCCTCCAGAGACAATTTGCCTGCAGGGTAGATGGAGAAAGAAAAAAAAGAGAAAAAAATGCTATGACCCACAGCACTTACCAATTTAATGTTGGATCACGTAAGCTGAACTTTGCAGATTCATATAAATATCTATTCCTCTGTATTGACCAACTCATGAACTGTACATGTTCATGATCTTGCTTAATCTGCTGTCAGAGCTTTACTCAAGTACTTAAGTACAAATTCGAGGTACTTCACTTGCGTATTTCCATCGTATGTGACTTTATACTTCTGTTAAGTGTTCCTTTATGTGTTGAGAAAATTCTCCTCCTTCTTCAGCTAAATAAACGTTTGATGTTTAAAATCTGAAATGTGAAAATAACGCAACAAATGATGCATTGCTGTTAAATAATTAGTAAAGTAATGTAATTACTTTTTCAATGAGTAATATGTAATAAGTAAGTTATTACAGTGTTTTAAGTAACATGCCCAACACTGGGGATATGGGACGGGAACCAAGCATGGTTTGTTGGAAGATACAGCTCAGTTTTGGAGTCGCTACTTCACATGGAGGAAAGCAGGCTGACGAGAAAGTTGCTTATTTGGGTTGTTTATTGGATCTCGGTCAAAATTCATGTGCACTTGTTTTATAACTATGGGTTCGGGGAGGCGTTTTTTAATCACGAAAAGATAAACACTCGTGTGTTAGGAGAATCTGTGTTAGCTGAGAGTAAAGTGGGCTAATGATGAATGGACTAAACTGCTACTGCATACATTTGGGACGATAAAATATGACTATGCTACTGAGAATTATGTTGTATATAATTCATCTAAGAGGCAGAGGTCTTCTTCATGTGCCCAGTCGAGATCTGATATTTTACCACTTAATGTTGAAACTGGACAGTTTGTCAGTCTGGAAGAAGAAAAGTGGACTTGATCAATGTCCCAGTGATGTTCGAAATGAGTTCCATTTTCAGTTTTCTGTTATCTTTTTTAATGGGAACTACACAGAATTTTGTTTAGTAAGATAAAAAGAAAAATTGATTTTTTAAATATAGATACAGACTGAGTTGGCTGTTTTCATAAAAAAACAGAAGAGAAAGCCTGGCAGATGAGATAAACTTCCAGCATTTCTTTTCTTTCTTTTGCTATTCAGTGTACAATTTATTTGAATTTCTTCACATAAATATGTTATTTGAAAGTATATAGATGTATATATGATGTTTGTGTGTGTGTTACTGGAGGATGCGTGTTGATAATGTCTTGTAGTCCCATGAGGAATGGGCCAAATGTTTGGCATGACATGGAAACAACAAAAGAAACTGACATATGTAGTCCTAAATTCTCTCAAAATCTCTTGTTTCCAGTCTAATGAGCACAATTCAAAGATTATCTTCAATAAACTGTCAGGTTCAACCCCCCTTTCCTCACTCCTCCCCTCCCCTCCCCTCTCTACAGCATATTCATCCCTCCACGTTGCCATTTCCTCCTCTCACCATCATTATTGAGGTCCATTTGTCTGAAGATCTTATCCGTCCTCTTCTCCGGCGTGGATTCATCCTCTGGCATCTTCATCACAGATGACACCATCTTGTAGATGGCCTGATAGATGGAGCGAGAGAGTGAGAGAAAGAAGGAGAGAGACAGGGTGGGTTGGGAGATGGGGGGGAGAACAGAAAGACAAGTGAATTCAAGCCAGCAGGAACCCATTAAGGAGACTCAGCAGGAGAGAGCTAAAACACAACTGAACTGAAAAACAAAGTTGCTGTAGCTTTCAAGAGGCTTATAAACACGCTTTCTTAAGTCCACATGATTCACGGACATTTGTTACTCCTGACGGTAAGAGCTGCTCCCTGGGCAGCTTTTCCACAAATACCCAAGCAGGGTCTGGCTACCACACCATCATACCACAGTGACACAGATCACATGTGCCAGCGGGGTAGGGGGGCTTACGAGCAGAGCTTACTGTATTGATCTGATACATCTTTATCTGTTGACCGATACAAGCGCCTCCCGTCCCTTGATAGCATTAAATTAACCTCTGCAAGTGAGCACAGAGAAGCTCTGAGTATCAGCTGGCCTCACATACGGATCTACAATCAGCTTACGCGCCCATTAAATCTGCTCCGTTGGGAGCATAGGGTGTAAAACTGACTGCAGATCAGTGTCACAGCAGCATCCTCAGAAGGGAAGGTAGCTTGCACGACATAAGCCCTCTGTGCTTTTTGGTAAGACATACCGGCTCTAAAATTTGATCTCTTGGACTATAAAACGAGAGTTCATATATTACTCCAAAAAAGGGTGAATAGCTGGGTGTATATCAAAAAATATTTAAATGTGGTTTATTGTTTATTTTTTAATATATCAATTAAAGGATTAGTTGGGGAAAAACTATGGAGGCTCACAGGTGTCATGTAAATGGTAATAAAACATTCTATTAATTGGTATGAACAGGACAATTAAAACAGGATTTTAAAATGAAAATATAAATCCATCAATAAATATGTCAAATTAAAAAGTTGTTTATAAAAACAACATAAAAATATTAATTGAAAGTAGATTTAGTAACACCTTAATAAATAGTAGAATTTCAACATACAGTACAGGTTCATTTTAATCAAAAAATTGGAAGGGCAATTCCTTTTGTTTTTCCATTTATTAGCAGCTTTTCCTTTTCCTTTAATGTTTCATTTATGTGACCCTCAGCCACTTGCATGGCTTGAATTTTTCACAGTAAAAGCTCTGTTGTGTCTTGTAAGTAAAGTAAGTGGAATAATGTCCATATTTTGTTTGTAATGGTCAAGGTTTAGTTTAACAAATGAAGGCTACTTTTGTTACTTAACGTTCGTCTAATTAATGATCAGCGCAGATCTCAAACTCATTGTTTCAAACGGGCTTCCCAAAGGAATGGAGAAGTTAGCTAGCTAACGTTAGCTCTCCCAAAACACCCGAGGCATTGTTTCGGAGATTGTTTACAGAGATTCATTTATAGTATATGTATTAAATGAGGTTAGAGTTATACTGCAGCCCATGTTTTACACCTGTTTTGGGAGGGAAACGTTCTCTTCCCATACTGCCAATTTTTACTGATCAATTAATGATTTCATACATTATTTTAATTAAGTCATACCTTTTCTTCTCCCTATACCATTTTCAATGAATTTTAAGAACAGGCCGTTAATGCCAGATTAAGTCAAAAACTTTTTTTTTAATTCCCAAAGCAGGAAAACAGTTTGTCGACATTTTGGTGGACATGTCTTTTGATAAGGGTGTGTAGGGTGAAAATATGGTCTGTTGTCCGATAATGTGGCGTCTAACAAATCTGACTTCCTCTATCATGACAATCTCCTTCTCTCTCTGTCTCTCTCTCTCTCTCTTTGTGTACAATGACACAATGGGCCCCTCCTCTCTCATCCAGCAGTGCGTAACCTCAATGAGCTTGAGGATAATCCCAGTATTCTGCACACTCAGGGATAAAGTCTGGTTAAATTTAACTCGCTAATCCAAGAGAACCGTGTAGAGCGCGCGCACACACACACACACAGAACATACAGCGGGATCCTCAGTCCAATATCTCGACATATGAATCTCTCTATTTCTTCTCTTCAAGAGTGACAGGATTACATACAGCACTAATGTAGTACTGTACTTAACAGTCTTCATGCAAACTGTTGTCTGTGCCAGCATTGCAGTCAGCACATTAAGTATGCCTATTAGTCTTTGCATAACAGCGCTTGAGCCTACTTGCACATACTTATACGAATGTATGAACTTAACATAATTAAAGTGAGCATTTATCGTAAGCACTCTCTGTCTATTCCTGTCAATGCAAACGTCTATCATTGTTTGGTCCAAATAAAATGCACAGTAGTGGGCTTCTGGGAAATTTGCAGGCGCAGTGACAATGCTGCAGCAAGGAAAAAACATATTTAACCTCCTGGTGAGGCTAAATTTGTTTTTTAAGCATATTATGTTATCAACCGCACCATATGTGTTTATTAAGAGCAAAGTTTGTTGACTAAGAGAGTTCTAACATTATTTTGGGGTCTTCTGTCACCACACATACGTGTCATGTTCAGAATCCCCATGTGACTAATATTTGGGGTCCTTCTGTTTGTGATTTGCACCTTATATACTGATCTTAAAGGAAATCCAATCTGTCTTTAAGGGAGAATGCCACTGATTTTGTACATAAAGGTCAGTTTATGTGTAATTAAGGGTGTATGACTCGGCATGTGAAAACATCTGTAATTCCATGTGTGGCTTTGCAGGAGTCCACTAAAGTCTGAGAAAATAACCCTGATGATGTCATCAAGGTTATCTCGATGAGGGCTCGGAAAATAAATAGCTATAAAAGGAGGTCTGTGTTACAAACTTAGGACATGGAGTCTGAAAGACATGGACATTTACCAGGCAGGAAGGATTTAACAAATAGATGTAATTGTTTGAACTGTGGGAAACTTAGGATCCAGTTTTGTTGGTGCTTGAGACATGGTAGGGACTTAAAGTCAGGATATCGCACAGGATTTTTAGCCATGCTAGCGGTGTGGTTGGTCGGCCCACCGTTTTGGTTCAGACTAAAATATCTTAACAATGGATTTCCATGAAAGTTCGTCCAGACGTTTATGGTCCCAAGAGGATTTATCCTAATGACTTTGGTGATCCCTGACTTTTCCTCCAGTGCTATTATCAGGTACATTTACTTAATTTGTCCAATGCCTGCAAAGCTTATGACATTTCCCAACAGCCTTAGCTGTACTTTTGGTTAGTGCTAATTAACAAATGTTAGCAAGCTAACATGCTAAACCAAGACTGTTGGTAAACATCTGCATGTTACCATTGTCATTGTGAGCATGCTAGCATGCTGGTGTTGACATTTAGTTCAATGCACAGCTATGTTTAAGTACAGCCTCACAGAGCTGCTAGCATGGCTGTGAAAAATACCCCACATCCTTTTCATAGTCCAAATGCCTCAACTCACCTCAACTCATCCTTGTCCCAAATCAAACTTCATTACCCTGTGTCCCTTGCTCACCTGTACAATTTCCAGCATCTCCTCGCGGCTGATGTACCCGTTTCCGTCCAGGTCATACATGCTGAAGGCCCATTTCAGCTTCTGCTCCAGCTTGCCCCGTGACGTCACGCTCAAGGCGATGATGAACTCCCGGAAGTCTATCGTTCCATCGCCGTTGGTGTCAAAAGTTCGGAAGACGTGCTCAGCGAACTTGGAGGCATCACCGTAGGGGAAGAAATTGGCGTAGATTTTCTTGAACTCCTCCACATTCAGGGTTCCACTGGGGCAATCCTTCAAGAAACCCTGAGGAAAAGAAGACAAAAACAAGTCCTTTAACACTTTCTTCAGCCTCCAGGACAATATAATACATATCTATGATACATCAGCAAACCCAAATAAAACCTTTTCAAAGCCAGTTGAAACGATCAGGAATCAAATTTCTGTAACAAATTCGACCAGAAAATGTTTCATTCATGTAATGCTTCATTCTGTATGGATTAAAGAAGTACTTTTTGAAAAGGAGCTTAGTCTTGGATAGCTCTTCTGGATAGATCTTTTCAAGGCATCACATTTGATAAAGCGGCATTGTGCCTGAGAAGAAAAGGGAAGTAAAAGTCATGTCAGTCTCGGTCTTTGTTCGGCAGACATAAAGCTCTTTTTTACAAAGGCCTTTAAGATAGAGGCAGCGAGGTGACAAAGTCATTGTCCCGATCTGAAGGCTGGAATTACTTTTTGATCATCATATCAAATATTCTCATAAGTGAAGGTGGAAAGTCAACATGGTTCTGTTCCTAATAAAACCTTTTTTTCACAGCCAGCGTCTTTGACATTTTCTGAGAGAGAGCGTCACAACTTTTAGAAAGACTTGGTTTTATTGCCTATAAATCCCCCCAAAAAGAAAAGCTAGATAAATTCTCAGAGACCTCAGGCACCTCAACATCCTGTGGAATATATTACGCAGTTTATATGACATCAGCTTCTTAATCTGCTGAGAGTGAACACCATCATGACCACTGTCAGTGTGAAGAGACCCGGGGTCAGCGAGGCTTAAGTCACAGGTCAGGGTGTTGACGGTTTAACATGTACAGCTCTTATTCAGGACGGCTCACACAGCTGTTCCATAGGTTTAATCCATGCATAAAGCCGCATTGCCATTACACAAACACACACCCATTCCCACAAGATGAGATAATTCACGCGGTCAGGTCAATGTGGCACTTCATCGTGCCGAGACTTAACAGACTGGGACCGGGTGGTGCTCTGCCTTGGACCGAGACAAACATTGTTACATTCAAGGCTGCTGTCTGTGTTACTGGTTACTGTTGAGACATGACTGTAGAGAAGAAGAAGGGCTATCTTGGCAGATTCATTTTTGTGTAGGAGCACTGGACATACTGCTGCTACTACTCTAAAACGTGATTGCAAACATAACTGTTACTATGTGACTTAATACAACTTGGAATATCAACTTGTATTTACTTTGTTACAGATATAATTTTCAGTTGTTACAGAGTTTTGATCTGTGTTGACGGGCGTTGACCAAAGTGGTATTTGTCCTGGCTCAATGAATGATTGCCACAACCCGATAGTGAAGTTTTTAAAATAACTCAACTTTAATATCAGAAGGTGGGAATTAAAGGAAAAAACTGACTTGACTCCTACAGTATTTAGATCTTTTTCTTAAAGCTGCAACAGTCAATATTTTTAATATTAACAATGTATCAAATGACTATGCGTAACGTGGAAGGAGTTGCTCCTAGTGACAAACCCACAGGGAATTATCACCTGACTCTGTAGACCCCCTCAGCTCTACTGAGCATCGCAGCCTATTTTAGCTCATTGTTTTGTTTTTTACGGCCTGCAACTTTAATGTTTTGGTTCACTCTCAACACTCTCATCAGCAATATTTTCCTGCCGCAGCTGTTCCCATCAAACAAGCTCTCATAAACCCACTGTATACGAACTGACAAAGTTAGCGGCTAACTGCCAACATTGTGGAGCATTTAAAGAGGCTTAGGAGTTTCCCTCAGGAGTTGGTGGAGACCAAAACAGAGCTAAAAGGAAAGTAAACATTGGACTTAAATTTGGCCAGAAACACAACTCTAAATGAATGCTAATGTTGTTCCATGTCTGCTAGATGTGTAACCAGGCAACTTCTAACAAGTTCACCACATCAACTTTATGAGGTGATAGTTTGTCAATGTTGTGTTGACAGCTTGTTAAGCTAGCCAAAAAATCAATTACTGCAGGTTTAAGTAAAAGTAGCAATACCAAGATGTTGAAATACTCGTTAGTTACAGGTAAAAGTCCTGAATTCCAAAATTTACAAAAGTACCAAGTATTATCAGCAAAATTTACTTGACTATCACAGTAAAGGTACTTTACTGACTGCTGTGTTACATAATTGTATATATTTTATTATTAGGCAATGTTACTGATGCAATACAGTGTAAACAGCATTCTGATGTTGAAGCAGATCAAGGTGGAGATCATTTTCGACTTCTTTGTTATAACTACTTCATAACAATGCATCATATTTTATAAGATGATGATATACTTGTAAATTTTTTAAATATGAACTATTACACATAGTAACTATTAACTATATCTGCTAAATCAATGTAGCAAATAAGTACAATACATTTCCCTCTGAATCGTAGTGGTGTAAAAGTATAAAGTAGCATAAAATGGAAAACTACCAAATTTGTAGCAGTAGTAGTAGTACCATTACTAAAATGTCCAGACTGTATGTACAGTGTGTGTATAGGCACCTTGTACCACTCCTGCAGCTCATGGTCAGAGAACTCAGTATTCTCTCGGAGGTCCTGCAGCATCTCTGGCCGCAGCTTGCTGTTCTGTTTCCCCATGGCAACGGGACAGGGATCTTGGTTTCCTTGACAACAACAGTGACTCTAGCACTAGCCAGGCCGCTTTTCACACCTGTCAATGAGAGACAAAGAAACAGGAGGTCAGCAACAATTAAGCAGAGAGGAGGACGACCTCCTGTGACAAATGAGAAGCGAAATACAGTCGGTCAGCAAACACGTCACTGGAGTCAGTCAGCAAAAGATAGAAAATATGAGGTATTAGAGCGTAGGATTCCTCAGGCAAGACTAGATACAGGCGACTGTAAAGAAAAAGCCCTCTAAAATGGAGATGGTTAAAAAAGCTTTATCTGTTACTGGCCAGCTGCAATACACAGAAATTGAGTTTGTTCAAATTAAATCACCAAGCAAACCACATAAAAATACCATAAGACAGTTCCCTACAAGACGCTGACAAATTGATTTTGTCCACTCACATAATGACTCTTTGAATTTTTTGATGAAATCAAAGTGAGCCATGTCACAGCATTGCGTCCCAATTCCCTTGACACGGGATGTTATGCAACGCCAAAAGTCTTTAAACTGCTGCATCACATTCGCAAAACATTAAATAATCCCGAACGCACCCCTGTGACGTCAAGCACTAGCCCACTGATCACATTTATGGGTTTATCTGGCCAGCTGTGTGTTTGTGTGTCAGATCAGCTGTGTGGTGCCTGTGTTTGTATGTGCGTGTCCAGATCTTCTAATCTTCACCTCAGCTAAACCTTCCTGACAAAACACGAGTTCAGTGATGCAACTACATAATGAAACTGCCACTATGAAACCAAAAACTCCTCATTTTTTGAAAATGTTCTTAACATTATATTAATTTTCCCATTAATTATGATGTCATAGTTTTAATGGGATTTTAATGGGATAATTATTTGTAATATATTAATGTATTTTTAATGGATTATATGCATGATTTAAGTGGTTTTAAGGGGTTAAAGTTAGAAATGAAAATCATTGAAAACCATCCATTAATTTATACCTCATTCAGGGATGGTTTTCAATCAATTTTAATTTAGCCATCAAAATTATGTAACTGGGATATTTAATGAATTGTAATAAATGAAGCTATTTTCAATGAATTATATGCACTTTTTAAGGGGTTGATTAGGGGTAAAAAAACACTCAAAATTGGAAATCATGAAAACCATCCTTTAATTTATTCCATAAAATCTTCCACATGAGGTGAAAATACAGGCATAGTTTTTAATGATCTTTGATCAGAAGGGTTTTTACATATCAAAATGCCCTTCAATTCCTTTAAAAACACGTAATATATTACAGTCTCTTGGTCTATCCATTAATTACCTCCATGTTTGGGATGAAGAGCCCCTGAATTTGCACCTGAACTGAAAAATTCATGTCTTTTTAAGGTATAAATTAAGGGGTTCATATAATTTTACTACAAATCCCATAAGATCTTTGTTTTTTTCACCTGAAAACATTTTAGACCTTCATGTAAATGATTAAGGTGTTTGGTGTGTTATCAGGGGTCAATTAAGGATCCATACATAGTATTTAAGGGGTTACTCATTTCATCGTGCATGTAGAGAAATCTTGTGCTTTCATTTATCAATTAATATATAACTATTACTGATATATACTGACACCACTGTATACTGTAACAGCTCCGTGTAAATAGAGCCACAAACTTGAGCTTGTTAACTTTACTACCTTGTACCAGACAGCTAATTAGCCTGTGTTTATCAAAGTAGTTGCTGCTGCTGTGTGTATGTGTGTGTGTGTGTGTGTGTATGTGTGTGTGAATGGTGATTTAAATTACAGTATCACTGGGGCTTGAACACCTCCGAAGAGACTTGGCCGACCTCGCTGACCTCCAATCTCTCCTCAGTGATGCTAGGTAATTACACCAACAACTTTGCGTGTGTGTGTGAGAGAAAGTGAGAACGAGCACAGATCTGTTTGTGTTTATCTGAACTTGAGAAAGTCAAACAGTGTGTGTGATGCATATAAGGTGGACAGCGTGGGTGTTGCAGGTCTTCATCGCTGCCTGGCGAGAGCTTCACATACACAGAAGCAAAACCCATGCGTCTGACCGTCTCTTTACCCAGCTAATAAAATTAGACTGATATTAAGTCCCTCATCCTGAGGGCATTAGACTAAATGCTTGTACACTGACAGTAATGCTTGCAGCCAATTCCCAGGCTACTGAAGGGAGAATGTAGCCATCAATTATGATTTCCTCTTTTTTGTTTGGGGACTGGTGAACGCTGCACACTCCGAGGATTAGGAAACAATATAATGGCCCTTTGCCATGTGGCATAAAAATGCAGCTTATATCCAGAGTGTGTCTAGGTGTGATTTGCTGGACTGCGTTCCACCTGTTGTTAAAAAAAGCTGACATTTCTATTCTTTTTTTCCGAAAACACAAGAAAATATCAGTTCTTATGATTATGTTTCTGACCTATTTAATTGACAGTATACATCTCATTTTATTTGCTTAAAATCATTTTCATCATTTGTGAAATTTCTACTTTTTCTCTAGTGTCTTCATGTGAAAATTGAACATATTGTCCTTACATTTTACTGTTAATGTGGCAGAATTGGTGTTCACACTTTTAATGCATGTTGGGTTTCTCTGTTTTTGCCCTATCTGAACACCACCAAGCCACCCAGCACAGCTCATTAAGTCTTCAGCCCTTAACACGATCTAAAGACAAAGGCAGACACAAATTTATTTCTCCTGGAGGAGTTATTGAGTGGCGTCTGCAGCGCTGAGAGCTATATGCCAAATCAGTGGGTCTTGCTATAAAACAGTAATTTGTGTGTTCTAGTTGAGCAGGCAGAGAACAGACTTGAGTGCACCGCTGTGTCTCTGTGTGGAAAACAAACACCTGTCATACACGCAATGACGCACACGCTTTTCAGTACCTGTAGATAATAACAATAGCCGCCCCACGCTGTCCAATTGTCATTTGGAGAACACAGCCACAAAACAAAAAGTCTGTGCCTCTGTCTGTGTGTGTGTGTGTGTGTGTGTGTGTGTGTGTGGATGTGTGGGTTGGTGGGTCGGGTGTGTATACAAAGAAAAGCTTGGAAGAGAGCAGGAAATTTAATTGGAGAGACAAAGATTCTCTAATTAAAGCAACTAATGCTTCCTGATGACATGCAGACATACACAGCACACCATCACCTTAATTGGCTTCGGGGGAATAAAGCGAGTGAATAAAAAGAAAAGTATAGAGTATTTCATGCACAAACAATGCATACTGTGTATATAGGACTAAAGACACACGTAGGGACATTTTAACACGTTGCTCATGTTGAATGCTGGAGAGTTGCTACCATTATTTCGGCTGAGATCACACCAAAACATTCAGATCAAGAAATGATTTGAGTTTGCTAAATTTCTGAACCAATACAGCAGAACTCTGATCTGATCCAGCTACTGAAGCCCTGTACATCACTAGTTAATTTGAACTATAGGTGTAGTTTTATCCAAGAAGAAAGGAACTTATACCAAAATACAATGAAGTCAAAATGAATCCGCTCACCAGGAACTCATGCAGCAAATGGAAGCTTTGTGGTAACATCACAAATCTATTGTAACTACAGCCAAAACCGTCATGGAGCTGATTTTACTGTTAATTACCACAACTTTGTTCTATTGTGGGGTAAAATAATCATCTCTTTGTGAATGGTTCAACCTTTGTTGTCAAAAATATACGAAATGGTATATCCTGACTTTTAGTCCCTAGTATGGGTCATATTTCAAAAACACTAGATCCTCCATTTCCCAAAATGCAACCTGATAGTGTCCTCACCTTTATGTGTAAAATCGGTGGAGTTCCCAATTAAAAGACCGCCTGCGGGTTTGAAAGAGATTTTAAATGTCATTTAAAACTTGATATATAACATATGACATATAAGTAAGACATTTCCTGCCGCGAGAAGTCTGGTGTGCTGTTCTTTCAGCCTGGTAATATGGTAATTGGTCCTTAACTGACCTTAGGTTGTTATGTCCTTGTCTGCGTACCAATAAGTTCTTCTTGTTTTTGTTTTTTTTCCTCTTACATTTCCAACAACAAATCCAGTGTGTTTGTTTATCACGATGCAAGTTCTCAGGCATCTTTAATGAGTGTAATTATGCTAAAAAAGCTAATTGTTTGGTTATGTAGACTGTTTCTAAATATACGGGCAATTTATTGGTAACTTGGACACTACTATAACATTAGTATAAGTAGTCGAGCCAACTCAAGCATTGGTTTTGGCTTCTTTAAGTAGACAGCAGGCCAACGCTGATGTCATCTAACAACCACTGCTAATGCTAATTTAGCCTATAGACATAAGAAGACACAATGGCTAGCTATAGGCTAGCTAAAACAAAATGTATCCGATCAGGCGATGAAGAAAGCTCTTATAATGCTACAGAAATGAACCCACGCCTGTTTGATTAGAAACACAGTTTCACAGTCTCAGTTTCAGTCTTTGGGCTAATGGACCTCCAACATGGCTGCAAGAGGAGGTGTAAGATCATCTGACAGGCCTCTACAGGCAGGTTCGACAAAGCCCTGAGGGCCCAAATCACAGAAAGTGAGTGTGAACTGACAGGCAGACTGCCAGTGGTCTCTGCAACCACGCAACAAATCCTATTCTAACACGCTGACCTTTCACTGCACTCGCCACTCGCTTTTTTTTCCTTTTTCTTCAACCCAGCTGTGACCCGTGAAAGCGCCCTGCATGCCTCCCTGTTGGTCTGAGAATAGTAAAAATGTTTCAGTCCTCACTAGCCACAGTTGTTTTAATCCCCCTGCGCCCCCCCCAAAACCCAAACCCTACTTCCAATCCCTCCGCACTATCCCTCTATCGCTCATCCCTCCATCCTGAGGCGTGCGCTAATCACTAATCCATCCCTCCAGTCTAAGTGCCCAGCGCTTGTTAGTTGTTGTTGTCAAGCCCCACCCTAAGTCGACGCGCACACACACACACGCTGAACACACACATGCTGAACACACACATACACAGACTCTGCCCCTTGAACATCTGTTCCAGAGCTACTAAGCGGGTCACCAACCTCTGGGCTGATGAGCCTTGCACAGAGGAGAAAGGGGGGAAAGAGGGGAGGACGGAGAGAGACAAAAACATGCAGACAAATGATGTAACACCAAAAATAGAATCAGATAGAGAAAGGGACCTAAGGTGAGAGAAAATCACATCCAAGGACAAGAGGTGCTTCCACAGAAAGAGGGTGTTATTTGGTGGAGGAAAGTCTTTTGGAAAAGACGAGGACTCTTATACGAGGGATATCTGTGTCCGACAGCAGAGTGTCCTCTAGCTCCGGTTTGTGCGTCTCATGTATCATCATCACATCATCACAGAGAGCTACTTTAAAAAACATTTTTCTAAAAGATAAATCAGGGGCCGGAGGTGTGGGGAGCTGACCGGCCTCTACCGTCAACGAAGAAGTGCTGTATTAAGTGTTCTTAGCTGACCTGCTAATGTTATTCCAGAATCACCTAGTTTAGTTCAGAGTTGGAGGGTGTGTGAACCCCGCGGCTTTACTTGTGCGGACAGGTCTCCTTGGTGCAGTCACCAGGGCTAATGTTAACCTAACGTTAAGCTAGCTGTTACTAAAATAAATACCGGACATTTACCAGACATCTATTTCTACGCACATTAAATAGGTGTAGGAATGAGTCCTAAAACCCGGAAATGAGCTCGCATTTTAGCACTTTCGGTTCCCTTGTCTTGGAGTCAATGGGCTTTTTGAGTGGGTTTTTAGTTAGATGCCTGAAATAAGGTCTGTGGTGAACACAAGCTTAAGATATTTTCATGTTTTGTTCTGTGACATAAAACATGTCAGGAAATACCCTACTCGTGAATTTTGAAACTTTTACGTGTCTTTAAAAAGGCGGTTGCTACTCACTAGTCTGCCTTTACAACCTCGAACTTGCGCTATTGCAAACTATTCTAACTAACTAACCCCATGACCACTAGCTAGATCAGGTCACGCTAAGAGGAAAGGCTTTTGTAGAAGAGGTAAGCGCGCAAAATCAGATTACAAGTTGGAAGCTTAGTGGTGGTGACGGTGAAGTCATGCGACCGTGGCGTAGTTCGTTTGTAACGTTAGCGTTTTACTTCTGGTGATCGCATTTACGCTTCAAAAATCATAAAAGTGGTGCTCATTTGTAAAGATTAGCTGAACAAAATGCGTAAGTATCATAAACTTTTGTTCGCCACAGAGCTTATTTTCTGCAATAATCCAAAATCCAATGGAAAAATCATATAGGCTTTTTGTCAAGGGAACCAGGACGATGCTAACTTCGGGGTTAACCTACAAAAATACGTCATCCCTGCAGCACTCTATACAGAAAATGTGACGTGCGGTTGGAGGCTTTGGAGTTATTTAAACGCACTTTTTGACAGAGTCGGACTAAGTAACAAGAGTAACGAGTAATGAAACCAATGATTTTTGCAGCTGAGTAAAAGTATTACTTTTTAAATGAGTAATATGAAATGAGTTATTGATTACATTTTTCAAGCATTTGCAAATCAGTCAAATCAATGGCTCAAGCGAATCAAGCTAGGAGATATGTCACTTCTAGCTAACATGTTTGGATGAGGAAATAGAGTCACACATCAGGAAATAAAATTCTAATAAAATTTTTATCGTGCAGCGTGTGGAATATCTTTTTTCACCCTTGTGGAGTTTTGTGACATGTGAGAGGCACCACCTGTGGCTCAGAGTCTACGTGGTGAAAACTTTTGAAGGCTGATTCTGAATTTATTTTTCACTTAAAACTGTCAGTAGATGATATTTTGTGCCAACATTATAATTGGATTTTTTTATAAGGCCATTTTATTGCCCAGAAACCCCTCAGAAGCCTCTTACAGCACATCAGTGGACACTAAAAGTAATTTTATTCTTTGAGTTGGTGTTAGCTGCTCCTGAAGGAGGACTGAAGCAGGTTTCACTGCAGCTTTTACAAACTGTTGAGTAAATTCCTCCCACACCAGGCTGGAATGATTTCCCTGGGCAACCATGTGAAATTAAAAATATTAAAAGCATATTGACTAGCTATGGTTGGGGAGGTACCGTCGTCATCTCAGAGGTAGATGACACGAGTGACACTGACTCAGGTTTCTAATAAAAGGCCTGTTACAGTACGTCAGCCCAACTTCAGCTGCAATAAAGTGAAGGAGACAGAAAGCGGTGGGGAACAGATTGAGGTGGAGCGAGGGAAACTGGAATAGGGGCAAGAGGAATGTGAGAGAAAGTCAGAGAGTTAGAGAAGAGATAACTTCAAAGTCCAATTTAACATTTTACAGAGCCAGACTTTTTCTCGACTGTTTAATGTGCTTATAAGACGAGAAAATGCCGCCTTCCTATCGCCTGCCAACGGCTCAGTCATTAGGGAGGAAGAGGGATGGAGGGATGGAGAGAAAAGAAAGTGAGAGGACTGGAGAGGGAAGGGAAGATAGACAACGGCAGCACTAGAATAAAGCAGACAGAGCTGGTGCCACGTGAAAAAAGCGACAGATCAAAAAATCTGACAGGCACAATTGATTTTTTTTCTTTCTTCGCTCGAGTGTTTTCAGCCTCCCGTTGCCTCCTCTCAAAGCGCGGCAATTTGAGAGGCCACCTGAGACGCTGGGCAGCTTATACCTTTCATCCATAATTCCTCCCTTTCTTTTTCTCCCCCTCCTGATCTTGGCGTTTTTTGTTTTTTTTTATCTCCCTCACAATTTCCTGTAATTTCTGCCCAACAATTCGCTTTTGTTCTCCTGAAACTTCCCTGCTGGTGATCAGTTGCTTCTGTCTGTCACACTGGAGAGACGTGATAGCCCATGCATTGTCTGCCTTCCCTCTCTCTCTCAGATTGCTCTCGCTGAAGATTTGTAGCCTCATTTCTTCCTCTTTCTTGTCACTTCTGATGACGACCGTGAGCGTTCGTGTTGAAGATGCCGTGTGAGGTGTATTGTGTAGGTGACAAGTTACAGTGTGATAATGTGGTATTGTAGTTCAGAGAAGTGTTGGTGTTTTGAAAAACGTTCTTTGTTGGTGCGTTCAAGGACAAGCAGGCAGCTCTTGACATTGCCAACTTAAGTGGTGCCTGAAGAACAGCTCAGTGTTTGGTCCTCTCCTGTTCATCCTCTACATGCTCCCCCGCTGTAGTATCATCCGCTGTCATGGTCTCCGCTTCTGCTGCTACGCTGATGATGTCCAGCTCTATATGTCCATTGATTTTGTCTGCCTCCCTATGTGTAAAGCATCCTTGGGTCCCCTGAAAGGCGTTATAAAAATGCCATATATTATTATTTTTATTATCATTATTATTATTAAATCCAACCTCACAGCACATCACTCCACCCTGACCAACATCACTGAAATTAATTTCACAAATTGACCTAAAACTCACTTTAAAACCACTCCCTACTTGCTCCATATTGTGCCCTTGCTGCCACTGCTGGTCTTGTAGAGGCTCCCGATCAATGCGAATCAATTCATCAAGTCTAAAATTCATGTGTTTCCATCTTAGGAGACAGAGAGAAAAAAAAGAGACACTGAGAAGCAGAGGGAGAGGAGGGAGAGGAGAGGAAGGATTGGTGAAGATGCAGAGAGTTATTGAAGGAAAAGACATTAATGGAGTGGTTAAAAATAAGAATGAGGACTGGTCCTCAGTGTGGAGCTCTCCCTCTCCTGATGCACTCAGAGTTTTCAGAGCATGTGCAAATCCTGATAATGACTCTCTGTCAAAGAGGGAGCACACATGTACACGTGTATTCACAGATGTATGCACATGCTTCATAGAACTCTATGATCTGCCTTCTTTCATCTCATATCACTAATGTATAAAACATGCAGCCACTGATGATTTGGAAGGGACTGAAAGCAGGGAGAACTTGATGAAGTAACATTCAACGTCACGTCGATGCAGAAGGCAAAGGCTTAAAAGGCTTATGTGGTATTCACTTCAGAGAGGGGATGAGAGACAGACAGAACAGACAGACAGACAGATAGAAAGGAGAGTTGGTAAATCAGGAACGTCTTTTTTTGATGGACCTACGGAGAAATAACTACTAATAGAAAAAAATCCTACTCAAAAGATTATAATAATCAGATTCAGAGAACTGCAAAAGGATTTACTCTTCGCCTAAATATGCGTCTCCACTTGGATATTGGATACCCACTTATTCTGACTGCACACAGGGTGTCTCAACAAGTTAGTCTCATGTACGTTTGGGCTGCAATTACCAATTTTCATTATCTGCCAGTTACTTTCTTGATTAATTGTTATGTCTATAAAACACCAGAAAACAGTGAAAAATGCCCATCACAACATCCTAGAGCCCAAGGTAATGTAATCAAATGTCTTGTTATATCCGAACAGTCCAAAACCCAAAGATATTCAGTTTACTTATCATATAAGACCAAAAAAAAGAACAAATTAACACATTTGAGAACCTGGAACCAAAAAATGATTTAAATGATGACCAATTATCAAAATAGTTTCAGCAGATTAGTTTTCTTTCGATCAACCGACTAATCTTAATGTACATTACTTACATATTTCTGAAAATAAGTGACCAGCGAGTGACCAGAAGTGAAGAGTAAGGGACATCACTTCACTATTAACTATCAAAAGCTTGATTTAAGAATATGAAGTTGATTTTCTTTGAAAACTAGTGGAACTATCCTACTCAATTTGCAAACTTTGTACATGTTTTAAGAAATGTAAGATTAAAAGATGCAATGTTAGAGATAATTACTTTATATTGTCTAAATATATGAAATACATATATAAAGATTACATTTATATAGAAATACACTTGTCTTGTAGTCCTTAATAACAAAATGGGGCCACAACAAAGAGGGGAATAACAATCCCACTACCAAAGACTGCATAGATTAGCCCTGTGTGCCCAAATTGAAAAATCTGATCTGGGGTTTGGTTTATGGTGGGAAATCCTATGGAGTGAAAATATGTACCAAAATACAGTCTGTCTCCAAAGCAGCAGTGAGCACTCTGTCTGAACGTCTTCCACCCACCAGCCAGGCATTTAGCTAATGAAACTCACCTTCTGTGACTGGTGATACTGGGAAAGAGCCAACTTACGCCATCTGCTGGTTGCATTTCCAATAACAGCTGTTAAGTTTTTTTTTTTAATGCCATTTAAATTGCCCCGCAGGACAACGGCGGCAGACCTCTTTTCAGGAACTCAGACCTCCATCTGGGAGGAGGCTGACCTCATTTATAACACGTCCATAGGAGGGCAACGCTATTTCCATCTGAGTCACAAAGACAAGAAATAATGTCCTCCTAGAAGTAAGAGTCTTGTTTACGTGACCGAAAACTTCAAGCAACCTGAGTGCCTCCACGTATCCATTACTTGGGTTCCAAGCAAGCAAATACAGATCAATTCTCTGCCATGAAATCGGGGACTATTTAAAGGCCCTTAAATCGTGCAGGTATTCCCACCACTCACACATGGAGAATAAGGCGATTTCTGATAATAGCCTTCTTGGCACTGAACAGCGATTTCACTTTCCCGAAACATCAACACCCTCATTCCTGTTCCTGTTTAATTAGAAGCCATGTTTCTTTCTTGCGTAACTGGTAGCTTGTGACTATAGAAACATCTTAAGATGTCTCTTGAAACACTGTATCACTGCTTCCCAATCATCAAAAGCACACAACTTTCTTCTTCTAATGAGGACCTCGACCACAAAATCCTTCCAAGCTGTTTAATTTTTAATCAGAAAAGAAAAGAAAAAAAATCAAACATTCACATGCACAAATATGTCACATGATGATATGTGGAGGTGGGGATATAAGCCAGTGGACACCACAAGGAAAGAGAAGATATTTATTTATATAATATTTATATAATATTTTTCAAGATGAAGCCTCCTCACAGCCATTCTTTATGAAATATTTACACTGGGAAGCTCATCTTCACAGTTATTAACCAGTTCAGCCTTGTAGCTGCTCCACTGTTCCCGCTCTCTACACTTGTGAGACATTATTGCATATAAATGCTAAATTATACTGGACATTTGCATATAATAACAGAAAATGCACACCATGAACTCGGACGTGAGAGACATTTGTCCTGCTGAGTCAAAGACGAAAGCAATATGCATTCAAGACACATTTTGTGCCCACTAAACACAGTCAGTGCAGTCCTTTAAATGCACATTTCCTCTGTTCGCACCAGCAATTTCACGCATGCAAATGAATAAAGAGCACAGTGATAGAGCATGGTGAGCGATCAAAAAGAGAAAAGTGTGGGCAGCTATTATAGCAAACAATATAATAGTGAAGACGCCGCGGCTTTACAAGGTACAACGCGTTCGATGGAGGCAGTAAATCAAGCATTTGTTCCGGTGCTGTGAACACTCAAAGCTGTTGCTTTGAGGGAGACTTGTGTTCGCCAGCATACGGCACAGGTCAGCGCTGCATCTGTCCGTGCATACGCAGCAGGGGGAGGGAGCTGGCTGCCCGACTGTAGCGCGCCATGTGTTTGTGTGGGAAGGGCCAGGTTCGAGGAGACGACAGGCCGTCTGACTGCACAGTTGGCGCATCAGAGGGAGTCGCCAAGCTATGACATTTGTTGATCACACAAAATGCGAGTTTAAGAGAGGACGTGGGTGGGAAACGTTTGTTAGGTCACGTTGCATTTAGTAAAGGTGGAGGACTGAGAGACGGGAAAGAAAGAGAAAGAAACAGGAGAGCAGATTAAAAAAAAAAAAAGATTAAACAAAACAAGAGGAACACTGATGGATAATTAATGCCACTGTTTCTCCTCCTCCCCTCCCTCTCCTCCCTCCGTCTGTTTTCGTCTCAGTATCTGCCCCGTGCAGCTCTGTGACCTTTCGCGAGTGTGTAATTCTAGCACGGGGCCTGAGCATTATAATGTACGAAAATCCATAGTGTCTGCCGCACACTGACCGAAAGCAGGACCGAAGGCAGGAGGCTCAGCTGCTGACAGGCCGAATCGTGGCCCTCCACCCAGACAGCTTATTATATCAGCGGCGGCCTCGCTCCCGTGGGGGAGATACACCCACAGGTTAGCTCGTCTTCCTCTTGGACACAACTAGACCTCAGCAGCTGAGCTAGTCACAGTTCAGAAGCCAGGTTCCAGTTCTTCAAAAGCACATATTTAAGTCATCTGTACTGTTCTGTCTTCAGAGATAATCCAACCAATTGTCAGGAAGCCATGACAGACATTCAAGCTCTAATACGACTTGCACATGTGTAAAAATACATCCATTCAAAGAAGAAGGAGGCTGAATACCTACCATTATCATAGTATTGATTCTAAGGCCTTAAACAAGACCAAAAAGTGCTGAAACCTTTTATAACCTGACTTTTTCTTCATCATGAGACTGAACTGAGAATATAAGAAATGTTACCAAAATCAAGGGCCCTTTCATTCAGCAAAGCAATGACGTTTTCAAGGTTTGGTAACTAAATATGTCTGATAATTACTAATCAGACACACCAGTTCTTAATTCAACCCAAGCCATGATCGGAACCCTTTAGTCCCATGCTAACATGCTAAAGTACAGCAGCCACACAGCTATCAGGGTAATCCTGTGGATGAACTGAGGATTATAGGCCGATTATTGGAGCAGTTCTCACCAATGATATGGCACACACAAGCACACATTGTACATAAAGTAGAGGTGGAAATTATGAATCACTTTGAACTGAACAAACCTGTTTGAATCAGCAAAGACTCACCATCACTGACTATATAGTTCACTGTTTGTGTCACCATTAACAACAGTTTGTAAATTCTGCTCGTTCGTTCAGTTCAGTTCAAGGAAGAATTTACAGACCCCGAAAACCTTTTCTTAATAAGCTTCGTACTATGAGCGATGGAGTTCAACATAAACTGAAAATTCTACAGCAAAGTTATTAAAGTTTTGTTGAGAATGAGACATGAGAAATTTTTGTATTTTTTTTGTTTTTGTTTCTTTGCTTTTCTCACTGGTTTGAACGGGGCGGGGCTAATTAGAAATATCCAATGTCACACACTAAAGTGCACCAATCAGAGTTTAGCAACATTTGAATCTGATAACATTTGTAGGGTGGTTTGCTGTCAGTCAAATCTGGCAAAACCACACAAACAGTCTTAATAAATAATACCTAAACTTTCCCAAACTTTATCTTTGATTGTTGCTTATTCTTATCTTACATATAAATACTTTGAAACCATGTTTTCAGGAAGAGATCAGACGCTAATAAATCTCAATATCAGCCCTACAAGAAAGTCAATGTTTTCACCCAGCTGTATATGCATTTAGTCTATTCTAAGACCAAAATAATATTCCAACATTCCCATTGATGATATAATTGACATTGTGTCTGTAAAAGCGACCCCTAAACAAATCTACAGCATCCAGATTCCCCTCAGGGGTCACAAGTGTAGCTATTCCTGCTGCAGAGGTGAAGGAGAATCCTGATATAGTTCTATCCTTAGCTGCAATCGATCTGCTGACAAACAACACCCGTCTTCCCTATCCTCTCATTTAGCCTCTCCTTTTTCTTTTCCTCCCTCCTCCATCCATCTCCCTTCCCCTCCAAAACGTCTCCAATGTCAGTTTGTCGTTTTTTAACAGCCCTTGATCTTTGCTAAATGCCTCGGGCCTAGCTTGCTGCTGCCTGGGCTCCCCTGGTATCGTTGCTCTAGATCTTTCCGTCCTGCTCCTGCCAACGCAAACTGGCAACAGGGCTGCTAGAACCCGGCCTTCTGGCCTTTCTCCTTGTTACTAAACTACCAAAAAGTGGGTTTGGATGCATCATGTTGTGCTGGGATTTATGAGTGCTGTCGCGGTGTCCTGGTTTAGTTGCCTGGCTGCCTGGAGAAGACACGGGAGGAGTAATGGAGGCTGAGAGCAGTCAGTCTCTAACCTTTGTAACCTGACATATAAGCGCTCAGGTTTAATGAGGTTCTAGCGTGCATACCTATGAACTACAATGCATTCATTCAAAAAGTTGATGTAAGTACAAACCTGCATGCATGAGGAGATAAATGTTACTCTTCTAACGTCCGTTCAGCAGCTTGGACCGTTTGAAAAGCTTGTGGTTAGGTTTAGTTGTAGCTCCGGTGTAAATGATATTGTAAGGGCAAGTTAAATAGGACACTGAATCAAACCTCTCTCCTTTCAACCTGCCAACAGTATCACGTTGCCTGGGAGGTAAATTGTCCCACATGCACTGAGTGCCTAAAGGGTTACTGTGCTGTTTTTTAAGCTCTCCAAGGGCTCTAAAAAAGGGGACATCCCTTACTGAGAGAGGCCTCCAGGGTGAAGGGCTTTCGAGGCAGCAAAGTGTATTTTAGCTCATGTCCCAGAGCAGCACGCTGCACCGGCACAGCACCAAGAGCCCAAAAGACACACTCCCAGCCACGTGCGGGAATCGCATGCACCCATCTGCACGCAGTCACACAAGCACACACTGCGGGGACGCACACTTCCCAGGATGAAGAGGGCAATTATTCTCCCAGCATCAACTTCCTTTCTTTGTTGCTGGAGGCAATTATTTGCTTATTCAGGTCAAGGATTGTTCTATGTGATGAAAAAAAAGACAGACAGCTACAGGGGCATCACAAGGGTTTGACAAGATGTGACACCTACCGTGCTACAGCTTAAGAGACTTTGGATATTTCAAATGTTGTTTTATTTTAAATATTTTTGTACAATCAAGAGCAAATACCAGCCATCTGCGAGCTCAAACTGTTTACTGATTTAAGCACCACTAAAGTAAAATGAGTTGCACCACACAAACTAGTTCTTAAATAGAGACTGGTTGTTATATTCACACCCAGTAACTGACGGGTGTAACTTACATAGCTAACTGAACCGACCAACGTTAGCTTGCTGTTTAGACTGAAGAATAAAAAAGGTGGTGTGGTTGACACATTTGACCTGACACTTCAAAATGATCAACACGCTGTTTTATCATTTAAACTGGGAGGAATTTAGGAAAATAACACAATATACCTCAAATTACTAAACGTTAAGCTAATAGGCTACATGACGAAATAACACCAGTTAGCATTCTCAACTGCATGAATACTAAGTCTGAGACACATATTTATCATGTATGTATATATAGTATATACAACAAAATCATGCCTTCATTTACAAAAGATTTACACTTTAGTTTAATATATCATTTGCTCCCTAAAACTGTAATACTTATGCTACAGTTTGTGATGCTACAGTTTGTGACTTCATGTTTTCAGAGTTGATTGTTTTCGAGTGAACTGCTCTACAGATGTTTCCAAATGTAGCAAACAATACACGTACTAAAGTCTTTACAAGCTAAGATATTCGTTATATACGTTTTAATGGTGCAACCAATATAGTAAATTACTAGTTTGAAACTAGCTAACGTTACAAGTTACTAAGAAGTTAAGATGGACTTTACACACAAACTTAGAAATGGATTTATGAATAGCTTGTGCAACCAATCCAGGACCAGCGTCCCCTCTATACTGACACTACAGTGACCCAGGTCGGATATTTCATCACATAGACCAAATCTCTCATCGGTCGTCATTCATTTCTTCATTGTTCCCAGAAATGTAGCCAGTGTAAGTGGATTTTCACAATTTTACAGTAAATGTTATCACACGCTGCCAAAGCTTTGGGTTTAATGAAGTGGCAGGTTTTTTTTTAAGGCCAAGCAGCACCCAAGAGAGTGTCAGCTGTGAGGACGATCCATGCAAAAAAAACACGAGGGGGTGAAAAATCAATAAAAAGGTGATACAAAGAGGAAGAAAGTCATGTTGTGGTGAAAAAAACAAAAGAGAAAGCTCCGATCATGTGGCGCTCAGGAGAGTCAGAGGTGTGAAAGGCAGATGGGAGAGGCAGGAGCATCAGTCTTTTCCAGCTGCTCGCTGGCACACACACACTGACGACAAGGTTACGACCCCCTCCGGCTCTCGCTTTTTGTCTTCCCTTCTCTATCTTTCCACTTCATTTTCAAAACACCCTCTTTTGCCGTATCTCACTCTCTTTTTTTTCCCTCCCCACTTATCACATTTCTCCTGCAGACATCCGACGTTCTGCATGACATTTTCTAATCACCCAGTGAAAAACACAAGCGCAGGCGCCTCCCAATCCCACCCCCCCTCCCCCCATTTACTCCTCGGCTGACGTTCCACCTCACATCCAACGTGGCGTGATCACACATCGCTTGAAATGTGACACTCATATAACAAATGTATTGAATGAATCTATAAAAAATAATTACGATTTCGGCAGCGTTTGTGTTTACAGATCGTAGATGTGTAGGTGAACTGTGGGTGTGCGCTTGCCGTACTGCTTCATCCTCACACAGCCGCAGATTTATGAATGTTGACTACAGATATTCACTGTTGCATCTCTTGTGCTGCTCTTTCGCTCTGTCTACAATAAATCCTGTTATCTTTACATAATGCAAAGTCTGTCCTGAGAAGATCCACAAATCCCCTTGGTGAGTTATACTTGGCGATTACGTTGATTGGGGCTCTGATGCGTATCCCTCTAGTAGAAGTGGTGTGTGGTTAGAAGAAAAGGGAGGGTGAGGGGGAGAGGCCAGGGAGCTCCTGCCTAAAAGTCATCACATTAAAATAAGGCAAAGGACATTGCTCTCTAATATACTTACATAAAGAGGATTTAGCCTCCACTTCGCGTTCTCACAACCACAATCTAAATCTCACTCAGCCTTGCTTATTTCGTGCAACTTCTCTCTATCCCAGGAAGATTTGATCAAACACAGTTGGTCTGGAAAATCAGAAAAACAGGAAAATCAGATGCCTTGGTGGTATTTTAACCGTGGAGCTACAGTAATGTTACGTCAGGAAACACAATGTCTAGAACCTACGTATGTGGCTCAAAAGGCCCCTCAATTCCCAAATAAGGCAGAGGCACGCAGCATATGTTATGCAGAGAGGTGGGGAAAGCTTGGGAAACAACCTAAATGTCATGCTTCACTGAGGGGGGGATACGAGGGGTAACTGGAAAAGAATGCCATACCGCCTCGCCACATTATAGGTTGTCTCACTTTCATATTTCCTGCGCTGGTGATGAAAAAACAGAGAAAGAATCTAAAAATACCAGCACACCCCTACTTTCGTCAGGAAGGCAAACAGCCAGCTCAGCGAGAATTTCCCCTTCACAAGCGATCATGTGGCACCGACAGAGGCCCGCGAGCTGCGTGATGGAGATATCCCACAATGCAGTGCAGCGACTTGTACAGTAGTGGCGTGCGGGGCTCGCTCTGGGCTCCGGCAGAGAGATCACGCGTTCAGACAACTCCTCGTCTAGCTTGCAGACTCTCTTATGTTCCCGCTCCACATCCTCCCTCCTCATCTCCTGCAGGCTCGGCTGTGAAGTTCACACATCAGTCTGCTGATACCGAGCAAAGAATCACGTCCTCGCTGGTTAGTGGCTCCCCCACTTTCTCATCTCTACCGCGGAGCTGGAGGTTACAACTCCTGGAAGTATGACTCTTTACTACACCTGGGTGATAAGAAACTCTGTCGTAGTGAGATGAAAATGCTCCTTACTTTAGCACTGCATAGTTAACCTGCTCCACAAGATCCTTTAGAGAAATGAGATAAATAAAATGATAAAAAAGTGATGCATGAGACATCCAAATTTCATGTGATGTAATGCTGAATCTATAAAATCTAGATATGATTTAGTAGTTCCATTTCACTCAGGTAAAACTTCACTTATGTGTTATTGTATCACAATGTGTTATTATTTATTCATTTAAAGGGACCCACATTAGCTATCACCAGGGCTACAGCTACTCTTCCTGGTGTCCACAGGGGGGAAAAAAGAACTACAGCAATTTTATTTAACACGAATACTTCATTAAATCTTGCTTAAATTAATCTTAACAAGACTGCAAATGTTTTTTAGCATTTACCTTCACTGGAAAGGTTACCCTTGAGAAAAGACAGACGTAAGAAAAAAGTAAAAACTGCCCATGACAATTTCCCGGAGCCAAAGGAGGCATCCTCATGTTGCTTGTTTTGACCAACCAACAGTCCAAAAACCCAATGAGATTCAATTTTCTGCCATAAAAGACTATAAAACCAGCACATGTTCCCATCTTAGAAACTAACTGTTTGGTATTTTTGCTTTAAAAGAAAGACCTAAATGGTTAATTGATCATCACAATAGTTGCAGATTCATTTTCTGTGGATCGATTAATTGATAAATGGACTAATTGTTTCAGCTCTATTCTGAGCTATCTGAAGCTTGTGTAGAGCTACAGTAGCCCCATCTGATTTTTTTTGTGGCCACTTGGGGGCAGCGAAAACAAAGCGGAGACATTATCATCACCTTTAAAGTCAGTGTGACGAACTTGTTAGCAAACTGTCTCTTATTTACACATCCAGCAGCTACAGATCAACATTAGCATTCATTTGGAGTGGTGAGTATAAGGCCAACTCCAGCAGGAAAAATGTGGGTTTTTAGCTACTAAATGTTCCACTTTGCTCACCAGCTACTTTCTTATTGTGTCTGTCTGCTGTTTGGTGCTGAGCAGGTAGTGTACAGTGGGTTTTTACAGCTTTTTCTCTGAAATCAGCTGCCTGCTATGAGAGCAGTGAGAGTGAACCAAAACAATACAGTTGCAGATGGACAGCTAAACAATGAGCTGAAATTCATTATAAAGCCCCATAAGGCCGAGGGGAGCTGCAGATTCAGGTGATAATTCTCCGTAGGTTCATCACTACAGGCGACCACTTTCACATTGCCCCATGTTTTCGCATTGTCATTTGATACATTGTAAAAACATAGATTTAAAAAAAGCATAAGGGGAAGTTTAACATGATCTGTCACCATCAAACTTACAGCCAAATGTCTGTGTGGCTGTAACAACACAGGCCATAAGAACCATTCTGTATAAACAGTCAATAATCCACTCAGATTTTCCATATTTCCCATAGAGGAGATTAAGTCAACTGGTGAGAATTATCGTCTCTGGGACTGCACACACTCTGTACACATCTGTGCGTTCAGCTGTGGCTCTCTCTCACCTCCCACCTCCTTTCTTGACTTGTTTACCTCTTTCTTCTTCCCTTTTCTCCACCCCTCTCTTACTCTCCATGTGTTTTTTCTCCCTCTCTGGTTAATGTGTAGGTGAAAACACAGATACAACACACATCTCGACCGCGGAAGGTAACAGCTTGCACGGCAGCGCAGCACTCTGATCAGCGACAGCCTCGCAAGCTTCAATACAGTCAATGTCACCGCTTTCATTCAAGACCGCATCTACTCTATTGTGATGTACTTACAGTACTCTGCTACAGATCTGCCATATGTAAATATGTACTGTTCTATTTACAGCTGACAACCACCCTGCTTATTCCAGGCTGTTTGTATGTTTTTTACAAATGTGAAATTACATTGAGTACCATTTTAACGCTTTTCATTGAGTATTTTAAGCTACTTAGTAAAGTCAAAGGTTTGACTCCCTGCTCCACCACTACCATCCACCGCCACACTTGCAGGCTACTTGTTTCCGCTCTTTAATTCTCATGAGGAAGTCACAGAGGCTGTCTGGCCCCACGAGACTTCTCCATCACTACTGATCACCAACACAAGCGCTGCAAAAAACAGTAAACAGTAAATACCTATAATATCTGGCATGCTCCAAAGCCAGCCCCGGCCCCCATCAATCACAGAGATCTCCCTACATTTGGAGCCCTTGACAACCACTAATTCAGCACAACGGCTAAGAAGCAGCAGCACTAAAAATAATCTACAAACGCTAGAAAGGCTTATTTGGAGATTTGGTGCAAGTAAATCCCTGATTGACTGAATAAAGGTAAAAAGTAAGAGAAGAAATGAGAGAAAAGAAAGAAGCATAGGCATTATAGCGGCTCACATTATAGGAGTATCATGCCGTGCCCTGAGAGGTAGTCAGCACATTTAATTGAACAGGCTCTACAGAGTAATACTGCTCTTTTGCTCACAGCTCCACAGCAAAAAAGGTTGCTATGTGATTGCACCAGCAGCTGGAGAAATGAGTCTGCAGTCATTACGGCTGCTTGTAAATGCATCCAAGCCAGCCGGCGCCAGATCGATTTTTCTATTTCTGATTGGCCCTCTGTTATTGCCCAGAGAGCCCTACGAGAGGCTGGCAGGGGGGTGGGGGGGAGGGAGAACGCTGAGCTTAATTGATGCTGTCACAGTATGAAACAGGTTATAATTTTTCACCCAGAACATTTTATCTGGCTCCCCTCACTATCGCAATACTGCTCTGCTCTTATATAAAAAAAAAATACAAGGCACAACATCCACTACTCTGTTTATATTTGTGCGGCTGAGGTGGAGGCACAGCTGGTGGTTATTCTTCCATAAAATTCCTCACATTCTGCTCAGGCGTAGAGTAGAGCTTTAACGTCCCACAGGGGCAGTTTGGCTTACAGACAGCAGTCAATAATAATAAATACAAAAAGAATACAATGGGAAAGAACGGCAATCAATAAAATACATACGCATATAAACACAAGTATGTGCCAGTGCTGTCATTGTCACCAAAACCATCAGAGAAAGCAGCGAAAGAAAAATGCCAGCCAGGAACCAGGGGATCTCATCCACAGCCAAGTCACTTTTAGTTTCAAAAGAATAAAAGACCTCACGTATCTGTTTGTGTCGCCTCTAGGGAGGTAAAAGCTCCATGTTGATGGAAGCCAATTAAACTCACCGTGTAGAAGTAAAAGAAGTATTTCAACAGAGACTTGTCGACATCAAAACTTCTGAGCTTCCTTAAGAAAAACAATCTTTGCTGGACTGCAGTCACAGCTTGCCCTTTAATGACGGCAGGAGCAAGAGAAGACACCTTGACGGGCACATCCTCCTGCCACTGGGCCGAGACTCTGCTCCTCACTGCGCAGAAGGTTGGCTATTACCGAGTCGTCCGCGAACTGAAGAACATACCTGCCTTTATAACAAGCCTGACAGTCGTCTGTGTACAACACAAAGCCCTGAGGAGACCCCGCGGAGAACTATTCACTCAAACTCTTTGTTCTCTGACAAAAAAATCAATTCACTAACAAACATTAAAATCCATGTGAAAATTGCAGAAAATGGGGCTGAATACAATTCTTCAATGAAGAGCAATCTCGCATGTTTTTTGTTCCCTTCCACTTTGCTATACATCTTCAAACCCCCCTCCTTGCCTTATAAGCAAACTGGAGGGGTCTGATAAAAGGTTGCTTTCTTCTGATTCAATAGTTGTTCCAGGGGTCTACTAATCCAAGGCTTATTATTATTAGTATTCCTTATTATTATTAGTAATGTAACATGACACTGTCAGTGAGTTTGTCTAAATCTGAAGAGGACTCTTTTATAAATGTCCCACTTCGTACATTTAAAGCAGTGATTGAGTGTCTGACTCAGCTGGTAGAGTGGAACTAACTAAATGAGCAGTATTATGATCAGAGGTGTCTAGAGGAGCTTTGCAATAAGAGCTGTAGGCTCCCCTGATGGTCCCTTAACAAAAGTGCAGCACCTCACCGTGTCTCGTAGGACAGGTAACGTACTGAAAAAAATGACTAAGGGACTTCTCCATAGAAAAGTGATTAAAATCCCCCATAATAAGGTTAGGTGCATCAGGGGATGTGCTCTGCCAACGCTGCATCACTCTAATGGCGGCTGATGTTGCATTCTCCACGTTTGCTTTAGGGTGGATGTACACAACCGTGATGAAGAATTGCGGAAATTCTCTTGGCAGATAAAAATGGCACAGAGAAAGAGTTCATAACTCGATATCAAGGGCTGAGTTTTACACCAGCGGGTGTTTACATATAAACACACGCCCCCTCCCTGTGCTGTACCAGTCTTGTGAGGGAGTCCAGTTCTTCCTGCACGCTGACAGAGACTTTCTGTCAGTTCCTCCATCTTATTCCTTAACGTCCTGGATCTGGTGGGGTACATTCCACGGCCTTCCTTCAAAATCATATAACAGCGCCTGGTTCCGGTGCTGCAAGGCCAGAATTACAGAACTGAGGTCTCTGATTCTGGTCGTACTCCTGCAGACCGAACACGTAAAACGCGTAAAAAAGACCAATATCACAAGAAAAAAGCGCAACCTCCATGATGGTAAGATGACAAGGGATAAGACAACAGGACAAACCCCCTTTTCCAGACAGGGAGTATCAAGCAAACAGACTGAGAAACAGCAGGTCGCCACAGGTGCAGCACCCCGACTACAACTATGTCTTGTTTGGCAGGCGTAAGGGATGCATCAAAATCTAAATCGAAGTCGGGAGTCAGGGGAGAGCCACGAGAAAAGAAAATATTTTTGTTACGCCCACAGCTTCTCAGTCTACAGAGAGTAATGAAACCATTAGTCCCTTCAGACTGACACTAACATTTCTCAGCGAGCCTTTTGAAATGGACAGAGAGAGACAAGATGAACTAAAAAAATGTACCGAGAGCAGATGAAAGGCTAATTGAAGAGACCTAAGGTTCAGTGCGGGAGTGATGCAGAGAACAATTATGTCAAGAAGTGAAACGGGGAAAGAGAAATGTTCCTGTGGTCTGGGAGAGAAGTGATGGATGGCAGAAGAGGAGGACAGACAGAGGCAAAGAGGAAGAGGCTGCTTTGAGATACGATCTCAACAGAGGTATCGGTGGAGTGTGCGGCGAGTGTGTGTTCTCCACCAAGCGTTATCAGTTGAGTGCTGTTGCCCCTTTTATGCTAAAGAACACACACACACACACACACACACACACACTTTTCTCCCCCATGACTTCATTAGCCAAACCACATGCAGAGCTCTGGGAGTAATTGGCTGCCCTTTCAGCCTCCTAATGGCTAGAAGAGAGGAGAGAAGAGGAGGTGAACTAGCAGAATTACTGTCATTTATTAAAAATCCACACTCTCAACTTATTTTCTTTCTTGCTTTCGTGTGGTTTCTTTTATCCCTTCTCGTCAGCTCCTTTATTGTTTTAACCCACTGCTCTTTTGTGGTGCTCTCCTGTTCCCGCTTCATTTCTTTTTATGCTAGAAAAGCTAGACCTCCCTACAACCAGCGATTTGAACAATCATTTTGATTCAGCGGTGGAAAACATAATAATTAGTACTTTTACTTTTGATTCTTTAGGTACATTTTCATTATAACACTTGTGCACTTTTACCTAAGTGAGATTTTAAATGAATGACTTGTGCTTGAAATGGAATACTTATACATCGCAGTATTTGTACTTTTACTTAAGTAAAAGATCTGAGTACTTCTTCCACCACTGGCAAGCAACTGCAGTCCATTCATAAAAGGGGGGAGCAACAAATCCAAAGAAATAAAAACCACCATTCTCAGTCTGACGAGGACAAACTCATCACCGACTGTGCTCTAAGCCACATGGAGCGTCACATTCGGATTGACTGGTAACATCTTTGGTTTAGGCCGTCCACCTCCAGCAGAGCAGCTGCTCTCTCGGCCTTATCGCAGGCTTTATCAGACTGGATGTCTGACGGGCGGGAGATGCCCCGCCCAGTAGGATCAGGGCAGATTATAGGGCCGGCAGCGCGCATGGGAAACACAGACCTCGTGTCAAACCATGCAGGATGCTCATCCCACTCCCCTACATATGAAAACACAGCCACATAGAGAGAAGGCTTACAACGCATGGTTCTTCCTTTCAGAGTAGCACTATAGGTCTGTAACATACAAGTATTTGCAAACCTTCTCAGGCTATTTGTGAAGTTCAGACTTTTTTTCTCCCGGACTGCCTCCTGGCTACAAGAATTATGGCTGCTATAGCTCATTAAAGGGGCACTCCACCTTTTTTTACACATGAAATTGAGTTTACTACCCATGAGGAGTACTACTCAGTCTGATTTGTATAATGTCTTCTGTGGCTCTGGAGGAGCTTTGTCAAGTCTGAGAAATAACCCATACTGATGTAATTAGGGTTATCTTGGCTCAGGCTCGAGACTTCAAATATTTACAGAAAGACTGCATCACAAGATGAGGTGTGGGGTTTCAAAGAAGC
This sequence comes from Oplegnathus fasciatus, assembly GCA_003416845.1. NCBI lineage: Eukaryota > Metazoa > Chordata > Actinopteri > Centrarchiformes > Oplegnathidae > Oplegnathus > Oplegnathus fasciatus. The sequence continues at coordinate 30,578 of NTHP01000951.1, read as the reverse complement.
GGGCATTTAAGAGGCATTTGGGAGGGTCTAATGGAAGATGCTACTGAGTTGCATCATGGGAATTTGATTTTCGATAATCTGTGTCCTGTGAGTCTTCCGAACTTTAAGGAAGTGCAATACTAAGTCACGTTAGGTACCCATTTAACATGTTTTCAGTTTTTCGATAAGACCATCAGCTTCAAACATTAGTGTAATTCCTCACAGTGCTCAAACTAAATAATAATTGTAATAAACAATTTTTGATCTGTCACCTATACTAAACTACTTGGCAAAGGTTAGGGATCACGGTCATGGTTAAAGGCCCTGAAAACCTATTTTCTCAATCATATTCCTACTATGAGCAATGTGATCCTACATGAACACAAAATTGTCTGACAAAGTCTGAGCAGTTTTGGCGACTTCACATCAGAGTTTTTGAGCTTTTTGTGTTTCTGTTTTTGTCGTTGCTTTTCCCACTGGTTTGAAGTGGGCGGGGCTCATTTGGAACAAGGTGATGTCACATATTTCTCTCTACCAACAAGTTTATAAACATTCGAATCAATATGTGGTGACCATTGTGGGGTTGTTTGCGAGCAGTGACAGTCAAATCTGATCAAACCACACCCATACAGTCCTAATATACAGATTAGTTCAGAGTTTTAAGTGTTAAACTCTGAATAAATAATAATAATAATAAATATATTTTCCACTAAATACTTAAGATTTGAGAGTCCTCAGGGGTTTAAAAATAAACCAAAATTGATTGTTGGTAGGAGACAGGATGCAAACCATCCATTTGAACTGTTCATCTGTTTTGGTGAGGACAGTGTCTTATATTCAACAATCATCAATCATCATTATTACAATCTTAGTGATAATGGTTCATGGGAAAGTAGCTGCTCAGTATTTGCTAATTACAACAGACCACTAAAAACAAAATGTAACATAACTCTCATAAAAGATAAACAAAACCATTTCCTCCCCATTAATGTGTTATACTTCCAGACCACAGAGCCATTTCACACTCAGCCTTTATGTCCATCTCATTGTTATTGTCTTCATTCTCTTAATGATTATGTTCTTTTTTTTCATAAAGCCCCTAGAGTCGTCCTCTGAGAAAATTCCACTGGCCTTCCACATCCATCATGCTGCTGGAAGATGTACAAACAGCAGGCCTCTGTGGGGTGGGGTGGGGGGGCGCTAACCCGACCCATGGCCTGGAGGCCGCTCTGGCTCCACCAAGGTCTCCGAGCATCAGGAGCATTCAAAGGTTTTACTTGTCTCACTGGAAGAAAGAAAGAGCTCAGAGAGGCTGAGCCTGTGTGTTTCTATCCCATGATCCACCACTGACCTGTGTTCATGTGACAAGACAGAAACCTTAATTCAAAGTGACTTTCAGGCCGCGTACTTATGTATTCCATGCATAGATGCGGGGTCAGGGGCATCCTGTCAACAATTTCTAGCAGCGTCACATGAGAGCAAGGTCACCTATATGAGCAACACTAGACTGCTCCTGTGGAAGCCTGGAGCATAGAATATAGAAAGGAGTACATTGCACACAGCGTAGACATGCACGAAAGAGCCATTGAAGAGGTGATAATGAAACCATTTCTCTTTCCCTCTGTACTGCAGATCGCCTGCCTCATTGAAACGCACCTCGACTACAACATCTATCATTTGCTAGGTGCTTAACGCCTCAGGGTTAAAACCTCTGCTGATGTGTATATATACAAGTTATGAGTGTGTGTGTGTGCAGGCGAGTGTGTTTATGAGCCTGAAAGACTGAGAGAGTAGTGCTCCAGCACACATTTATCTTCTTATGTAACAACTAGACTAGCATTAGCACATGCAGGCTAAACACCGCCTCTACCCAACAAAACATCAGCCGCAGGATTCTGCCCGTTTCCCAACCAGAGCAAAGTGAGTCAGGCAGGTTTCCTTACAGGACACGATCCCCAAATACAAATCTATTAGTTAGGGCCGTGCCTCCACCGTGCACCACATTCCCATTAACCTGGGGTCAGACCCAAGGACGGCCACATTATCAGATCCCTCATCATTCTTTTTATTATCAGCCGCCCTAAACGACAGCTGCAGAATGACCTCAGTGCCCCACAACTGCCACTCATGTGACTCCTGTGAATAGTCCCGAGACAGGCGACTTTCTCCACACGACTTCACTTCTCGGAGCCTAATGCCAAGTCCGACAGGAACCAGTTACATCTGAAAGGATTATACCGAAGGCGTGCAACAGCTGGATGGCATTAAGAAAACAGAGGCAAATGCATCATATCAGTGTAGCACGGCAGGGCCTGAATCAGGCGTAAACGGGCTTGTTATCTGAAGGAAATGGAGAGCAGAGGTCCTAAACGTACTGGGCCCCTGCCTCTTATTTTATTTATTTAGTCCACAACACCACTGTCAGTCAGAAGATGGAATGAGAAATCATATGTTTTACATGAGATGCAGACGTAGCAGCTATAAGAGGATGTGGGCTAACTGAGCAGACCATAAACACATTGTAACCACACTGGTTGGTTAGTGAGGCTGTTATCAACCTGTTTACAAAGCAGTGAGTCCCCAACCTGAGACTCACTAAGAAAAACTTCATGCCTTGGATCATTCAACTGATATTATAGTAATCCTTCTATTCTATAGGTAAAGAAATACAACAAACAAAGAGCAAGCAAGCAGCTAATATAAAATAAAGAGAAAATATTTGATTGAGATTTCTATAAACTTACTACTGACAGAAAAAAAACACGATTCAATAGCCTATTTGGAATATCTGTCTACAATGTTACTATAGAAAACATGTGACATGGTCAGTGTAATTCATTATACACATTCTCTGCAGTCCCAACAGGAACATTACCAGGGAATTACCAGTATAGCTCTAGAAATAAGGCAGCAAATAAGAGGATGCAATCCAATCTCTTTCTTTCCCCCTCTCTCTCTTCCTGTCTGCCTCTTTCAGGGGGGTGAGAGCTGAATGCACCTCATGGCTGTATAAGACAGAGGAGGAGAGCAGGAAGATCCAGAGCACCACCATGCGCATCCATCCTTGCCTCTTGTCCCGCGGTAAGATCATTCATAAAAATGGCAGGCCGATACCGCTATCATCCTATTGGTTGCATTAATAGGTCCTCCGTCCTTTTATTTTAGTAACTGAAGCAATCTGAAGATAATCAACCTGAATGGAATTTACAAAAAAACAACAAAAAAACATCTGTCTTAATGCAACGGAATGTTTTCAGATGACAGGCTGGCTTTACTCGGCGGCTTATTGTCACCACACAGCCGAAATACGCACCGTTTCCGCGGGTAAACACAAGCGTCCGCGTCGCCGGATTCATTCTAGCAGCGATAGCATTACAGAGAGCATTAATACTGTAGGTAGGCTAAACACCTGCGATGTATACGAATGTCGACCCTCTTCCTTACCCGATAAAGCCGAGATAGTGGAGGGAGGAGGGTATCCCAGCTCCGGTTCAGCGGGGCCGGTGTGCAGGACAGCCGGGTAGAGACGCAGGGATGCTCGGCTCGCTCTGGACGCCTTCCTCCGGCGCTCCTGATGAATAGTGCCGCTGGACCGATCGAGATCTCCGTCTGCTTACTACTGCTGCTGCTTCTGCTTCTTACTGCACGCTCACACACATCCACACTCACATCCACACACACACACACAGACACACACACACACGGACTGACTGGCTGAGTGACCGACTAAGTGGCCCTTGGCTACAGCAGCCGAGCCCTGCAAACCATGTTACGGTGCAGGCGAGAGGCAGCAGTGATGGTGCTGCGGTGCGGAGCTGGTGCTGCTGCTGGCGTTTCCTCTCCTCCAGGGGTCGGATCGGGACGGGACAGCAGCGGAGGACAGTGTGTTTAAGTGGTGAGCGCCGTTGGAGTGGATTTAAACGGGGGGATGGTTTCGTCGGGATTACGTGGTAGGGGTTTAATTAGACAGCGCAGCGCCTATTGGCACCGACGTTGCGCACAGCCCTCCTCCTACTTTCCTCCCCTCTCTGCCTATCTCTCTCTCCCTTTCTCCCCTCTCTCTCTCGCTCTCTCCCAGTAAAACAGATAGATGTGTGTGTCAAAACACAGAATTATGGCGCACCATGCTGTGTGTATAGTAACACAAAGATGAGGATTGTATATATATTAGGGTCACAAACCAGCACATCATAAAATATAAGTATCACTGTAACGTGCCTATATGGACCCAGTAGAGAAAATACAGTGCTTATTGTACAGTAATGCATTTTAATCTCTATAATAGTCTATCATTTTGTTTATGCTGTGATAAAGCATCCTAATCTATTATAGGACTAGTGGTCTTTATGAAATATAGAAAATTATTTCATTATCTTCATCATCTTCGGCCCTTACTAAATGTCAGGTGGAACAATACATAGTATTATAAGTCTGTTTTTGTTGAAATGTAATGTAAACAAAAATAGTCTCTGTAGCCAAGTTTCCATCCAAATGTAGAAAATGCGAATTAATTAATGTGTGTTTCCATCCACTACTGTTATGTGAATATTAGGAGTTGAGCACATCCAGAATAACTGTTGGTTGAGCTAATTTTCCAGCCAAGTGCCTTTAAACCATTGCAGAAGAACAGAGCACAACATGATGAGCTAATTAAAGGAGCTTCAGTCAAACCTCAAAAGATGGAAAATGATGTGGAATAGGAACCCCCCTGGAAAGGCACAGGCCTGTGATGTGATTTTGGCGCATTTTGTATTATCAAATTCCAATATTCTGCAAGTGTAGAAGCGCCGTATGTTTAAATTCTTTTATCCCATTAACATGTGGTGGGAGCCAACAGGAAATCAGCCGGTTTGGCCAGCAGAAGTCTCGGACGTGCACGTCCTCACCAGCTCAGATGGAGAGGGATGAATGGGGCACCATCTTTGAACTCGGTCTCTAGTTCTTCTTAATACATCAATGGGAAAACATGTTGATGTATCAATATGAGGAAGGTTACAGCTTCCCTATCTGATGTTTTCATCTGCTGCCACTTTGAAGGCTGAGTGAACGTTTAAGTCACATGCTTCATGTACGTTATGATTTATTCAGTCACCAACACCAACTTTTCCACCTCCACCAAGCATAGAAACTTTTTTACATTTTTACACTATTTCAACTTTTTTTTTTTATTCCTGGCATTTGCACTCCTGTTTTTTCATGCCCAATTTGAAAATGTGCATAAAACAGGTGGATGGAAATGCTCTTCCTGCTCTTTACTTTGGTAGGGCAACCTCTCTGTGGAAGCACACACACCAACAAACACACACACATCGGAAAAAGAGGCCTCAAATCTGAATCAGACATCAGACAGTCTGTGGATATTCGCATTGATGGGACGAACCAGGTACCAGGCCTCACACACACACACACACACAATCTGAGGTTCAGCATCTGAGCCAGACATCAGCCGTACTTTTTCACACCTCACAGAACTTCGGGAGCTGTGGGAAGGTTTTTTATTAACTCCAAAGGTTGGAGATGACTCACCGTCGGTGGTCTCTCCGGAGTAAGTTTGGTTGCTCATTGAAGGGACAGCTGGCCTGCGCTAACCAGCGCTGCCCCAACAGGAAAATCAAAAATGACACATTCCTAAAGGGAGCACGTAAGCGCTCGGTGCAGCAGCAATTTCCTGAGACAATCTGTGTCATGATGGATTTTAGACGAGGAACGTGAAGCAGAGAGGTTTCAAGGATGGTCAGCTTCTTAATCAGCCACTGTAGCATGTGATGATCATGTCTCATTAGCCCTTTGTCATTTAGGCACCGCGTATTATGTTGACGCGGCCAGTGTGTGCCCTCTGCTCACATTCACTCCTGCTGTGTGATGAAGAGCTCCAGATTCAGTTCAGTTATAGCTACTATTTCACAATGTGATCAGAACATCGCAGTCAATTTTCCAGCTCTTCAAAGAGTGCCAAGATGATTATGGGTCGAATGGCAAGATTGTGAACACGAGGTGGAGGCTGTGGCAAATACAAAGTTATGTGCCTGATTAAAAGGAATAATTTATAGATGAATGTTACTGCCAAGATATCTCACACTGGCATATAAATGAAGGAGAGCAGGAATCACAGCGGGGTTGAGCAAATCAAATGCAGGACGAGATGCAACTGGAGGATGACAAGAATGGAATTGCAATTTCCATGCACAGCATGAGTTTCATATCATGTGCAAAGGGGGGGTGGGGGGGTTTACTGCATTTAAAGCCTCTGGCCAGATGTTTGAATGTTTGGTCCTTATGGTTCACTTCACAGGGAAGTCCAGTGAAACAACAGCGTTGCGACATAGAAAGTCCAAAGTTTAGACACAAACTGCCAAACTGCCAGGTACTGTTCCAGAAAGAAGAAAACCTCATTCAAAAAACACTTGTACCAACACAAACCACTAAGAATCCATCCCTATGACATAACCATAGGCATTATTTATTAAGAGTTTAACAGTCAAAACAGTCTTCTTCGTCAGGACTGTGTGGGTGTGGTTTGATCAGATTTGATTGACAATGCTGCTCACATAAGCAAACAGCCAAATCCTGATTGGTGAATGCATGTACTATATGTGACATCACCTTTTTCCAGCAGAGCGCCGCTCCCACTTCAAACCAGCAAGAAGAGCTCGAACAAAAAATTACACAGACAGAAATCTCTCATGTGACCAAAAGTGTTCCATATTTGAAAAAGGTTTTGTGGTCATGTAGGATGCCTCACTCATAGTAACAAGCTGATTGTGAAAGTGAGTTTTCAGGGCCTTTAACATCACAAAGAGTTCAGATTATAATAGCAATGAATAGAAAACCCAAGGGACACATTTCACTTTCTTAGAAAGACAGATGAAAGAAACCCTCAGTGAGAGATTATGTTGAGCTCTCTATGGCGTCGAGTATAAATAATTTTATGTCTTTCTAAAAGGATTGTATTTTCAGGGTTGAGCAGGAGAAAACAATTAGGTGTTCCATGTTTTCCCAAAAGAATTTATGAAATGCATTAGATTCACTGACTTATTCTGTTTGGAGCATGCCTCTCGAAATCGCATGATATAATACGACCAATTGAAACCCTCAGTATACGAATCCCCTGATTTACTGTAGGGTTGGTAAGCAACCCAGAGCCCTAGGAATTACGTTCATATTTGACTAATATGAACGGAATTAACGTCCAGTGATTTACATCCAGTTCCAAAGTTCAGTGTTGATGCAGGAAGTTGTGTGCCCTTTATGTCAAGTATACCTGGCTGCAGCCTGCAGATCGGAGCGGGGTTCAACTTCGAACATTTAATCCCACCGTGGTTCGATTGGTTTAACTATCGAATTTGGGTGGGGTTAAACGTTGATATAATTGGTTTGGGCTTGTGTTTGGGAGGGGTTAAACAACACCAGTCTGTTCATAAAGTGAAGAGGACCTACCGCTATATGTTACTTAGCTAACAATGTCAAGAGGAGAACTGTTTGTCTGTAAACTCTCTGTTTTGTTATCTTAAACGTCATGATAACTTTGAACCATAAATTGACAAAGTAAACATCCACAATATACAGCTCGTATATTGATAACTTTGACATTTTATATCATTTTGATCACTTGAAAGTTTGTTAGCATAATTAGCATTGAACTAGCCGTTTCCCCATTACTGTAGATTCCATTCATAGAGCTAGCATCGTTAGCTTCACAGATCCATTTAGCCGGTCCTCCGACGGCATGAGGCCACATAACTCCACTTACACTACGTGTTTGTCCTTCGGAAGCAAGGACAATCTATTGGTGCGAGTTATTTTATTGTTGGAAGTGAAATATGTGATATATAAACTTATAAGCATGGTGCCGCTACTCGTCTTCCATAGGGTGCCAGTCATTTTTACCACTTTGATTTCATCCAGAGGGGAGCGTGGCTGGCAAGTAGACCCTTGTTACAAGACTACTGATGTGTGACAGGGTTGGTGTCAATGTGCAAGCCTGTTGTTAATGTAAGCCCAATGCCAATGTAGTGTTTAGTTCAAACACATGAACACTTTCTAATAAAGTTTCACAAATTACAGTGTAATTTGAGTTTGGGTGGAGAGACGGAAACTTCATCTGGCACCTTTTAGGTCTGCTGTGAGAAAAACTAGACCTACAAACAATTACATAGCACATCTGTACAAACCCCTCATAAACTTTGTTCAGGTTTGTCCCAGCATCCCTCACGCAGTTTCACCATATAGACCACGTTCTGAAAAAACTTCAACCTGTCACTACTGTCAGCAAAGTGGTTCCTTAACACATAATGATTTTGAGTTTAATGGCAAGTATTTTCTTCAGGTATGCTGTTGTGCAATGGGGAGAAAGTATTCCCCTTCCTGTGCAAATATACTGTATATCTTGCAGAATGGGAACAGACAGCATTTATTAAATGTAAGAACCAACCTCTGCTGTATCTCCGGTACTTGGATGACATATTTGGCATCTGGAGCTCAGTTGAATCTTTTAAAGAATTCCTGGCTGTGTTGAACTCGCATCATCCTAAAATTAAATTGAAACACAATTTACAATATGATAAGGTTGAATTTTTGGGTTTTTTGCAGTTATACAGAACACACCAAGAGACAGACAGACATACTGTCCTTCATAAAACAAGCTATCATGCGAAACATACCTTCAGAGGTTTGATAAAGTCACGACTGATCAGATATAACCGTATTTGAACTTACCCCCAGGACGTAGAGGAAGCCACAAAGGTCCTCTTCACGGCACTCCGAGGGTATACAAGACGGTTTCTCAGGGAGATTAAGGCTGAAGTCAGGAACATCTTTAGGGAAAGGGGAGAGTACAGTGGAGGAAAAAGAGGAGAGGGGCAGGACAAACCCTCCCACTTATCCCACTGGTGGTCAAATACTCTCAACACCTCAAGACCCTCAATTCCCAGATTAAGCAAAAACAGACACAGGAAAAAGTGGAACCTCTTCAAAACTACCGTCTGATTACAGCAACTAGAAGAAAGACATATTGGTTCATGCTGCTTTTGACGAACAGATTCAACAGCCAGACAAACACCTTCTCAAATATCCCCCCTTCATAGTCAATAGGCACTCAGGCGGTGGAGCTCCTCTTCCCCAGAAATTAACACCAGGAAATTCAAATTTGGTCTGTCTTATTGAGTGTCAACATTGTCACAAACTGTACATTGGTGGGTGGGATTAAACGTTGGACGTTGAACCCTGCCCCGATCTGCAGGCTGCAGCCAGGTACATCTCCTTTATGTAGCAAAGTGGAAAGTAATGGTGTGGAAGTAAGGCATCCAACTTTCATGGACCGGAATGGATGTCCTTTCAAAGACCTGTAATTTACCTGTTCACTTTTTGAGCCACGCTAGCGGCGATGTGTCGGTCTCACAATCCACCGCTTTGGTCCAGATTGACAGCTAGCTCCACATGTGTGGTTTCTCCAATACTTGAAAAACTAATGACGTTCCCACCAGTCTCAGCTGTACTTTGTGTTTAGTGCTAATTAGAAAATGTTTGCATCCTAACACTAACACTAGGACGGTGACCATGGTAGACACACCTGCTGAACATCAGCATGCTAGCATTGTCATTGTGAACGTGTTAGCATGCTGACATTAGCATTTAGTTTGTGCTAAAGTACAGCCTCACAAAGCTGCTAGCTTGGCTGCAGACTCTTAGTCTTGTTTTAGCCGTGGACACAATCTTTCCTTACCCAAGTGTTTAGTTGCCTAAGCTTAACCTTACCATAGTGAATATGTGAAGATATTGTAGAAAAGAGCTGTCATTGAATGTAATCTGGGGTTTTGCGGGATTGTCTGATATCACCCATTCTTTTCTGGGTCTGTGCTCTGTAGAAGAATGGCCTCAGACTGGAGATCATGCTTAAACCTGGGGGGTGAAATGTGGATCATAGGGAGCACAGCCTGGAAGTTGAGGCTTTGAGAGTTGTGTCTTCAAGGCCCGATAGTGTGTATGTGTGTGCGATCATGCACGCACTCCTCAACGCAGAGGGATTAGGGTGGATGGGGAGTTGCATGTCAGAGTTTTTCTCTTGTTGATACTCACAGCCTTTTGACCTGAAGGAAAGAAGAAGTTACTGTAGCAAAGAGCAAGCTCTGTGTTTGTCCTGTCCAGCTTTGCTCTGGTGTTTTTCTCTGCCCACACCTTCATCCATCTCCTTGTCTCACCTCTCTGTTGTTTTACTGAGAGTGAGACAGGGACAAATATCTGACTCAGCTTTTGCTTATTTCATTAGTTGTTCATAACTCTGGCTCTCTGTCTCTCTGTCCTGTGAATGAGGACGCTGATGTGATTGAATTACCCCCTCCTCCTCTCAATCCCTCTCTTCTCCCTCTCGCTCTCCTTTGTGTTTTGTGTACTGTTGGCACTTTCCCTCCTCTGAGCCAGGGTTCAATGCTGTTGTTGCACTTTCTCTGGTCTTGCGTAACCGTGCAGCGGTCGTGTTGCGTTGCATCCTCCATCTCCTCTTCCCCAGGCGGGATGGCCACTGTGGGAAACAGCGGCCCAGAAAACTGACCTTCATTTCGGTATTCTAGAAAGACTTCCCTCGCTGTGTGTGGAGCTCCCCAAAGGACAGCGTCATTAGACCTGTCTGACCTTTGTTGAAGTAGGATAAAGAATTGGGATCTGCTTTAGACAAAGGCTCGCACTCTTAAATGACAGGAGCCACAATCCGTTTATTTCATTATTTATTGATGGTGTTTCGGCTTTCTGCCGTTCTCAGTGCCATTCACCACTGAGGGACACACAGGTGTTTAAATAGAAGAATTCACAGGGTGGCAAGAATGCAGTGTTTCAATTCAATAAAACACATATATGTAAATAAAATGCTTTTTACTTACTATGACAACATTCACTTTGTGGACTCGATGCTGTCATACAAGGACAAACCTGGCTTTGACAGACTTGCTTATCCACACAATTATTCTCTGAGTCTGATAAATGTCCTCCAGTGATGTCACTTGAGTCTGCATCGGTTGGGGCTGAATACTACAGGTTTGAAAATGAAAGAATGTGGAGACAGAAAGAAGTGAGTTTACCGGACCTCTGCTGGAAACTCTCAATGAATCCGAAGAGTAATGATGATTCTGCTGGGAGAACTAATCCCCCTTTAACAAACACATACATGAACAGTACAAAAAATATAGCACAAAAGGAGGAGGTTGGGCTGGTGGAGGGAGCTGCAGCAGCAAACCACACTGGCTTGCGCATATCAGCAGAGTAACAGTGAGAATTGTCAGGTTATAATGGGCGCGCTGTACACCTGTATGAATATGACTGGACGATAGTCAGCTGATGAATGACCCAGTAATAGTGAAGCATGAATGAGACGACAAGTCTAATGGTCTAGTTTATAAAAATGTGTTTTAAGGCAAGATTTACATTTTATATTATTGACATTATGGTGGTTTCCACTAATGTGGAAGACCGTAAACCTAGAAAAGTTTTTATTTAAGCAGCACATTTCATGCAGACATGCAGCAGATGGTGTTTCAAGACAGAAAACCCAAGTAGAAATGAAAAACAAATGATGATTATAATGAATTATTAGGTAAAATAACTCTAAAGGTGCATTTTAATGTTCTTTTTAGTGTTGCCAGTGGCAAGCACCACAGTACGTGGGGAATGAAGCATTTTAAATTGGGAGAAAACATGGGAAAATCTGAAAAAATACAAAGAGAGAAACTGGCAAAGACTACTAAGAGCCACAGGGTTAAAGAATAAGTTAACATTTTCTGTCTGTCTAGAAACAATTCTCTCATGACCAAATGTACATCGAAAAAGCTACTAATCACTGTCATCACTCCTCCTGTCCATACTGAACATTACTGAACCAACATCTGAACTGATACATTTTAAATTCTTACATAGAATTTATTTAACTCCCAGAAAACACTTTCTTATGAAACTTGTTCTGGGAGTGTCCTGACGTTTTGATGGTTTTGGAGACAAACATGTTCCACTCTATCTCATTTATTTTACATAGAAATACCTTGTTGCCCAAAATTACAACTATTGAATGATGATTCTTACTTGGTATTATTAAACCAACAACATCCTAGCTGTGCAATAGAAACCCCCACATTCTCTTGACCGTATTCAATAGCTATGTCTCTTTCTTGACATAATATGTGGAAATACCGATAAAAGGTAAGTTATTTCTTTGTTCTCTTAGTTTTGTTGCTTGTTTTTCTCAGCTGCTGTTTTATGGAACTTTCATCCTCATATTTGTTGTGTAATTTCTTCCTTTCTCTATTGTCTTACATATTCTTTATTTTATTTTGAGGTCATATGGTGGATGGTGGTGGTGATGGTGGGGTAATGTAGTTATGCTGTTGTATGGTGTAAAGACTCACAAAATATTCTACATAGTCTTGCTGCAAATCTGATCACGAAAAAGTGATTCCTGCTGCGAGTAATAAAGTAAAACAGAAAGACATCATTGTGTTTGTGTTGCGCATTATCCACAAGTTTCATGATGCCTTGCGTGTATTGTGGATGTTATGTCATTCATTCACAGATCCAAAAACATTTCTAAATGAGCATTTGTAGGCAACCTTCATTGGCAATACAGCAACACAGCATGGCAAAGAAAATGAGGCCAATGTCATCACACTCGTGGAGAGCATAGGGCATGCTGTGGAGAGGAGGGGCCTGGTGGTGCAACCTGTCCATCCTTGGTTGGGAGCCAACCCAGATGGGATCCTTGATTCAACACAGCTCCTTGAGATCAAGGGCCCCTTCAAGAGTTCCATGTCTCTGGCAGAATTTCTGAGTCAGCCAAATGTTGACAAGAAAAGCTTGGGTGATGGGCAGTACCTAATTCTTCCCAATGGAAAGGACAGATACTATCTCCAGGTGGGTAAAAATGTTTCCAAGAAAATAGATTATTAGCTGTGTTATTAGAAGTATTGTCAACTTACACTGGCCAAAATTTTGTGCTTTCACGTTCCTTATTTCAGACGCAATTGACCATGCTCATCATGGTCAATTGGGCCTGCAGAGCTGCAGGCTGGTCATCTGGATGCCGAGTGAGCACATAGAAGTGGACATTCCTTGTGATAAAAAACTATACAGATGCACATGTGCAACAGCTGCAGTACATCTCTGCCCAAAGTACCTGGAGCTCTTGAGTAAGTACATGGGGGTGAGCAGTAGAGTCAATATACTGGGAATAGGCCTACACAATACAATCAGTTTGACTGTACAGTTATTTTATGAAGTAGTTACAAATAGATATATTAAATAGACATAGATAATACATTTATTAAGAATACTTACACAAACCCTAACCCTTTTTGTTGTTTTTACAATATTTAAAATAAACACAAAATAAATTTCTGGATTTTAACAAATAGTGAAAGAAACAAATAATGATCCCTATCTAAGGCTTAATCTTGCAGTTACCTAATTAAACAAGCAGGTAGTCCAAGGCCAGGAGAAAAATGACTGGCACCAGTAGTGGAACAACATACTCATAGATATGAGCTAGGATCTGTTAAAGGCTACATCTGTACCAAAAGCACAAACACAGGCAAAACAATAAACAAAAACTACCACTAGCAAGCATGTAACATTTTTATTGGCCAACACAAATATCTTGCGCCTTAAAACACAATATAAGTTGCATACCGCTCACTGTGCCAATTCAAACGATCTGCTAAATCAGCCAAAGGATGTTTTTTCCACCGGAGGAGAGGATTTGAGTAAGGTGTTAAATTCAGCTTTTCTACAACTCCCTACACTCTTTTGACAGATCATAACAGCACCTCAAGCTGCAGGTTTGTGGGTTTGTGTCTCGTAGAGTTCTGCACATTATCACCAGATATTTCTCCTGTGAATTACCGTCTGGTTCTTCAGTATTTACATGTCCAGTCCTGCAGGCACGACTATCAGAGAAAACTTTTATTACAGAGCTGAAGTGCTCGGGGTCTGTTTTTCACCTCCCAGTGCGCTGCTGCAGTCAGCAATAATGCCAAACGCCAAACAAACACAGCTACGGTGCATTCAAGGACCTGCATCCAGTTTATAGACCGCTTCACTACAATTGCGTTGCTAGGAAACAGCTTGGGTCCACGCTTATTCCTGCCAGCCATTGCTACTGAAAAACACGGCAACAGGAAATTAACTTGGACCAATTTAGTTTGTTTATGGTACAAATTATTCAGCTACATTTCCTGGCACTAACTAGCTATTCTCTTATGCCGAGCGGTGATAGTAAAAAAAATCATTAATGGTACCTGTCAGAGCATTTTCCACTGCTTCATGTGACCCAAGCTCCATGACATGTGGAAAACCCATGAATGAGCTGGACATGTAACTGGATATTTGTCTTTTCAGGACATACAATGGCAGCAGCGTTGCTCTGAACCTCACCTGCGTCTCCAGCGCAGATACTAGCTCTGCAGGGGAGCTCTGCCTCCGAGAATTGAGCGTTCCATAAAGAGCAGATATCATTCCAAGAGGGGTGGTTGTTCACAAATAGCCATACTACTACGTCCCTGTATGTGTGATCACCCTACCACCTGACCTGAACTTCACCCCTAACACTCGAATCAAACACGGGCTAAATGTGCTTGACAGGGACAAATATGTTACAAAATATCCCACTAGAGACTCAGTCTCATTTGCATGGCATGGTTTTCTGTTTGAGGCCACAAATGATCTCTTAATCACAAATTCAACTAATGTATTAATGCAATAGAGAGCATTAATATAGAAAAAATCAATATCTGACCCTGCTTGGTCTTTGGTGCCTGTTCCTGATCAGTTCAAGCAGGAAAACTAATCTACAAATCATGATCAAGGTCTACAGAATATATTGTTGTGTTCAGATGTTGAGGTTTCTGAGGTTTCAAGGTGATCGGGTAAGAAATGACTCACTGCTGCCTCTGTTTATGCCATGGTTTATGTCAAATGACACATTCCTGTAGCTGCAGGTGTTAATTTAGATCCACGAGATTTCTGCTGAAGCTCACCTTTGTCCAGCTGGCCTGTATGCTGGCCTGCTGCATGACATGCTGATGCAACTGCAGAAATAAATCTGTGCAGGTCAGTGTGGTTGTGGGTGGAAATGTAGAAGAAAAAGAGCGTGTCCAGACTGACAGCAAGGCTACTGTGAATCCACCTGAAGGTCGCCGGCGATGTAAATTTAACTGAGCCCACAAAACACCCAGTTTCCTAGAACATATAATCATGTACGTCAGCACTCAGTGTGAGTGGTAGCTCAAGGTTTTGGGGTTATGAAAACAATTCCATTATTACAACTCAACTCACTTTTTAAGCCAATATGGAAGAGAAGAAGTGCAAAAATAAAATTAAAAAAAAAATAAATAAATAATAATAATAAAATAAAATTTTAACATCTAACAGACTGTTGCTATAGCTCTCCATTCTCGCTTGGCACATATGCAGTTTCTAATGATAACGGTGGCAGTTTTACTGTTGAAATTCTTAATAATATTTGAAGCTGTGTTTCAGATTGAAGTACACAAAAACAGGCTCCTCATTTCTTGCTGGCAACCACCTATTTTTCTGGCTGAAATGACAACGTCCACTGGCAGATTCTATCTATCAAGCTAACTTCTTAAGCTAACGTTATCTAAAAGAGTTGGTTGAAAAT